>JARYZH020001337.1:0-31828 GCA_030021035.2 Notholithocarpus densiflorus
TTTAAAAACAAGTATGGAATGTATTAAATAAGAGATAATAAATGAAATTAATTAGAATATTAGTATTAATGAAGGTCTTTTTTTGACCGTTGGATCTACTTAAATTCAATAGTTTAAAAAATGTGTAACTTGAACTCATCTCATATATATAAATATATATATTTATATATATATATATATATATATTTATATAAGTTTTGAAATTTGGATAATAGATTTTTAGTTGGAGCAGGATTTAAATTTCTGAAACTTAGATGATAAAATTTTAGCTAATTTAAATTATAATTAAATATTATCCCTTGATTCGAGGATATATTTCCTAGCAATTAATAATGTTTCTAAATAATTAATAAAAATGTAAGATGTAACTTGAGGGGAAAAAAGCGTGGGGTACTGTATGGGATTTCTAATTTCAGTTTAGAATTTATTTATTTGTTATTATATTTTTCTAGGGAAGGACGTTAAAAACAATTTCTAATAGACTTTTATTTTGAAAAGAATTTAAATTTTTTAAAATTTAAATGATAAAGTTTTACGTAAATTAAACTATTGTTATTTTATCCCTTAATTTAAGGAAATATAACTTAACTATTAATAAAAATTAATTTAATAATTAATGAGAGTAGTTGTTTATTAGGAAAAAATTGAGAGAGAGAGAGAGACAATATCATATAAATTTATCAACTCCTATGAATCTATATAACATGTATATCTTTCTAATACAAATACATATGTGTAATTTGCAACTCGAAAAAAACAAACAAACAAAAACAAAGGGTGCCAGAGAGATTCTATGAAAAGACCATTGGTGAATATATATAAATCTTAAAATTTTGAAAATATATTTTTAGTTGGAATAGGATTTAAATTTTTGAAATTTAGATGCTTGTTGCATGATTAATTTAAAAAACTTATTGTTACTTTAACTAAAGAAATTGATAATAACAAATAAGTTATTTTCTCTATCAAGCAAAAGTTAGATGCATTTTAACGTTGCATGTTTTGTTAAAATACTTATTTTTACTTTATTTCAAGAAAATGGTAAGAACAAGTTGTTGTCTCTTTCAAATATTGAAACATAGATGCAGGCTGCACGTTTTGTTAAAAATCATATTGTTATTTTATCTAAATTGCATGCTGCATGTTTCGTTAAAATACTTATTGTTACTTTATTTAAAGAAATTGATAAGAACAAATAACTTTTGGGCTCCATAAACTAAAACTTAGATGCATGTTACATGCTTTGTTAAAAAACACTTATTGTTATTTTATCTAAAGTAATTGATAAAAACAAATAAGTTGTTGTATCTATCTAAAATCGTATTTTTATTCAAATATTGTTGTAATTTGATGAAATCACTTGGCACAACCACGATTTCTAAATTCAACGTTTATTGCGTAGCATTTGTTGATATGATATAACTTAACCATATTTTTGTCTCAATTTCAAATTGCAGGTTAACCCTTACTCCGGTCCATTGCTCATTATCAAGAGTTTTGTTACACACACTCAACTACTAAGACAATTCAAAGTTGTTTATGTTGTGGGTCCAGCCTACTTTAGTGGCAAGAGAGCCACGTGATGAACAACTCCTATTAGAAATAGGAAAACACATGTTTATATTAAGTGTGCTTGGCAGCCAAGTATGAAGAATCCTATTTTCAACTTGAAATAGGAGAAGGAGAAGGCTTGGGGGGTTGTGTCTTATATAGAAAGACAATTATATTTTGTTTTGGTTGTATGCCAGAAAAAGAAGACAGTCAAGAAATAGGGTTGTGCATAGAGAAGAAAATAGAGAGGAGAGAGTAAATTGTTGCAACATTCAAGATAAATAATTAGTGTATATGAGAGTAAAGAAAATAAGAAGTTTTTCTTTAACCATGAGACATACATAAGAGGATTTATTATTGTATTTGATGAATCTCAAGTTAGGTATAAACTTGAGAATTATTGTAATTAATTTGATAATAGTGAATTGATTCGGAATTTGTCCCGTGATTTTTCCCTTCAAGGAGAAAGATTTTTCCATGTAAATATTTGTGTTATTGTGTATAATTACTATTTTGGATTGATAATATTGATGATAATATTATTTGGAACCCAACAGTTTACCCTTGGGCCTTTTGAAAAATCCTTGCCTTTAGTTTTGAACACATACCGATAAGATTCCTCTTTTTGTGGTCATGATGCCCTAGTATCTATTGATAAAATCAATGATAAAATATAATTTTCGTCTTTAAAATTTTTACAAAAGTTAGTTTTTTATCTCTAAACTTTCAAATGTTTGTTTTTAGTCCCTAAACTTTGTAAAACGTTATACTTTTCATCATTCCATTTATGTTCATTACTTTATGACCTATGTGTAAAACGTTATACTTTTTGTCATTCCATTTATGTTTGTTACTTTATTACCGATGTGGCCTATTGAAGTGCAGTCATGGTATTTGACTTGGACTAGACCATTTTACTTTCTTAAAAAATAGACACATGGCTCACGATGATTCACACACATGAAATCATTTTTTAAAGGACAAAATTACCCCTCACTTCCTCTATTGACATGCTCGTTAGAAATTCTATATCCAAACCTGAAACCCCAAGCCCAACTATCAAATCCCACCAGCGACCCAATTGCACCACCACTCTCCACAACCAAACCACTTCTCCAACCGGCCAAACCTTCCACTAGAAACAAATACAACAAACCCATGTGCGACCCCAACCAATCCAAGATAGAAACACAATTAAAAAAAATATTAATGTCTACAGGGGCGTAGCCAGGAATTTTTACATGGGGGGGCCGATTCGAACCATGAAGGTTGAAATCGACGACGATGAGTATCATCGTTGTATGGATAGTCTATATTTTTAGGTTGATATGGACCTTCTTTGAGATAAGCTCGTCGGATTTCATCTTGTTTATTGATAGGGAATTCAAATATTTGTTTACGTGATCCTGGATCATGATCTATCTCTTCAGATTGAATTCTTGAACATTTGGAGGGGTCAGGGTGTTCATCAGGCATTGAAGTATCAACATTTGTTTCTACAGCCACAGGTGTCCTAATTTCTGAATTGCTAACATCTTTTTTCTTAAAGAATGCATCAATTGTTTTTCGTTTGCACATAATTCTTTTAGCTTTAAGAATATGACTCAAAAATTAACCTGAAAAGAAGTTTAAAAAATAAAATTTTAATTAGAAATTTTTACTTAGTTATATGGATGTTATTCATACTCAAGAAAAAACAAAATTTCCACTATAATTTAAACATACAACCCATTTTTAATACGACTTTAATTAATAATAGCCCCTCAAACAAAAACAAAAATTAAACATACAAGTATTGGTACACAATATAAACCAAACAATTTAACAACACCCACAGCCACATCCACAGCCACATGATATCTAACTAATCAAAAATAGGTAATAAATCAAAACAATTTTACCTTAGAAACTTTGTCTTCACAAAGTGCAAAGATGGGTCACCCGTGTGGCAATGCCTACTGCCTCTGCCTGACTGCCTCCAACTTTAGATCTTCCATTCAAGACTCATCACAAACAATCTCCCCATGCCTTCAATCATGTATTTCTCTAAAAATCTATAAAAATATAAAGAGCATGTGAATATTTAGGTGTAGATGGTTGAGAAAATAAAAAAAAAGACACTAAAAAGAGATGAATGTCAAATGCTTAAGAAAGAGAAGAAAACTCACCAGTCACCAAGTAGTCACCAAGTTCCAAAACTAAAGCTAATGAAGAAAGAAAAAATTGGTTAGGATTTTTTTTTTCGGACTATGAGTAGAGGACTGGAGTTTTGGGGGCTGGTAGGTAGGCAACAGTACCAGTGCAAATGAAAGTGTATCAAAGAAGACAAAACAAAAGAATAAGAAGTATCCCATAAAAAAAAAATTAAAAAAAAAAATTAAAAAAAAAATAATAATAATAAGAAGTAAAGAAAGGGATTCCGTGGGTGGATTTTTTGAGATGAAGAGAAAGTGAAGTTTTGTTTTTAGTGTTTGGACTTGAGCGGGCCAGCTTGTTTTATTTGGAGTACATAAGGTGATAAGGCCTAAAACTAAAGTTGGGCTTGGGAGAATATTTGAGCTGGGCTTGAGAGAATAGTTGAGAATTGGGAAGGGGGGGGGGGCCGGCTGTCCAATATTGGGGGGGCCCAATTTTTTTTTTTCTACCTACTCTAATGGATTTTTTTTTTTTTTTTTTTGCAGGGGCCGGGGCCCCCCCGAGCCACTACGTGGCTCTGCCCCTGAATGTCTATAAATATGTATATTTCATCATTTCTTAAAAAAAAAAAATATGTATATAAATATTAATGTATGCAATAATACATTACGTCTTTCTCATTCTCAAAACTAACTATAACTTATCAATCATGATATGACCATCACTTATACTACGTACAATGACTTTACATATTCTTGAACCTAAATGTAGCTTATAATAGAAAATACATGTAATACAAACACCTAGGGTGGAAACACCTTAATTTATAGTTTATACTCACCTGAAAAAAATCTCATACCACCATTGTATTCATATTTGTATGATAATGTATATAGCGTTCAAGGTAAGGTTGAAGGGTTCAATTCTTCTACTTAGATAACTATATGTCATTTTCATCAACTTCAAACGAGAGATAATAAAGCTCTTAAAAAATGGTTTTTTTTTTCCTACTCCTTTTTGTATAAAATATTACATTCAAGGGGTTTTCCTGATTTTTTTTTTTTTTTTTTTTTTTTTTTTTTTTGTGGTGTACCAACTTTCTCTACATGGTACCAAATTTAACTTGAATAAAATCTTCAACAGGAGCTGTTGAATGAATCCCCAAAATTATTTAAGGTACTCTTCAGAGAGCTGTCATATGTGGCTTACTTTCTTGTTGCATATCAAAAATGTCAAAGGGTCATGTACCCTGTCCAATTATCGTGGGGGTCTTAAAACAAAGAATAAAACTTTCACTCTACGGCGACACATTAAATTATCTACCCTAAGATCTATCATTCCCTCACCTCTCCAAATCACCTGTGGCAATGATGTAAGTGCCACTCATAAAGCCACCAAAAGTTTCTAATAAATGCATGAAACATACATACATCTAGGCTGTTAACATTTCCTCCAATCGAACAGCTGGGTAACTAAAACATAATTGTAAGTCCAAATATTTCATACTATTTTATGAAACCTTTCATTCTAATTATCAGCACTCCAATTTATCTCTTTTAACTTAAAAACAAAACCCGAAGTTGTTAGGCTATTCAATTATCCTAATGCTATCTAAATATGACAGTACATGAGCATATTTTGTTAGTTATAACAGAAACAATCAGCAAGAAAACTAACCCCTCTATTGGTTACTGAGGAAAGCTTTTTCACATCTATGTTTCTAAGAAATAAAGCCAAATAAAATGCATTACAAAACCCATTTTGTAGTTTCACATCTCAAGCAATCAATCAAGAGTGTAAGATTCTCATTTCCTTCCACAGCTTTTCTCTCCCAAACCCAAAACAAAAAAGCCCACTATTTATCTTCCATTAAAATGACCTTTAATCAATCCCAAAACCAAAAAAAAAATGTAAATTGAAATGAACAGTGGTAAAATAGTATAGAAAAGAAGGGTGGGTGTGTTTAAAGATTGAAAAAGAGAGAGAAAGAAACTCACATCCATCTTTGAGATTTTCTTCCCTGAACTTCTTGGGAATGTGGTCCAAAGACTGGGCAAATGGGGACCTGAAGCACCTTCTAGTTATGGTCCTTCTGAAAGAAGAAGGAGAAGGGAAAGCAGAGAAGAGCTTTGTGCCTTGAAGGAAAGGGGAGGGACCCACTTGGCCAAATGCTCGAAAATCATCGATGGTGGACGAGGGTGGAGCTGAGAGTGGAGAGAGAAACGAGGTAGCCATAGATAGAGTTGAGGGTTTGTTCGGTGCAGAGGAATGGATGGGTATGCTTTCGTGACACCATGTGGCATAGAATAGAAGTAGTCCACAACAACCCATGGGTTAATGGGCTTGGGTCTTTGTTTTGGTGATTGGATTTACATCCACAAAACAAGTTTAAAACTAAATCCAGACCAATAATAACTTGTTCCAAAATATTTTATTACTACTATATTGGAGGTGGGGAAAAATTCTCTCTTTTTTGTCCATAATAACACTGCTAGATCCGCAGCTTAAATCCTTTCCCTTCTAAACCCCAAGAACTTTATATGCGGAGAGTAGGAATGGCAATTTTTATCCATATTCATGAACCCACCCATTACCTACCTCATTTAGATAAGTCTTAACCCAACCCATTTGAATATTTGGGTTAAATTGATAAATACCCATTAGGTTATTTAATTGTATGGGTATTAATGGATAAACTCACTTATTCCCACTAAAACCTATCTAAATTTTAAATAAATAACATAAAATCTAAATTTCTAGAAAATGACCGAAATACCCCTAAAACTTAAAAAATAACCAAAAAACTCCCATGAAACCTAAAAATGACCAAAATACCCTGAAACCTTAAAATTACCAAAATACTCCCGAAACTTAAAAAATGACCAAAATACCTTGAAACCTAAAAATTACCAAAATACACCCTAAACCTAAAAAATGACCGAAATACTCTGAAACCTATAAAATGACCAAAATACCCCCGAAACTTAAAAATACCAAAATACCCCCTAAACCTAAAAAATGACTGAATACCTCTAAAACTTATAAAATGACCAAAATACCCCTAAAACCTAAAAATTACCAAAATACTCCATAAAACCCCATGAAACCAAAAAATGACCAAAATACCTCTGAAACCTTAAAATGACCAAAATACCCCGAAACCTAAAAATGACCAAAATACACCCTAAACCTAAAAAATGATTGAAATACTCCTGAAACCTATAAAATGACCAAAATACCCCTTAAACCTAAAAAATGACCGAAATACCTCCAAAATCTATAAAATGACCAAAATACCCCTGAAACCTAAAAATTACCAAAATACTCCATAAACCTAAAAGATGACCGAAATACTTTCGAAACCTATAAAATGACTAAAATACCCCTGAAACCTAAAAATTACCAAAATACTCCATAAACCTAAAAGATGACTAAAATACCCCTGAAACCTATAAAATGGCCAAAATACCCCCAAAACCTAAAAAATGACCAAAATACCCTCAAAACGTAAAAAATGATCGAAATACTCCCAAAACCTAAAAATTACCAAAATACCCCCTAAAACAAAAAAAAGGGACCGAAATACCTACGCAGCCTAAAAATTACCCAAATACCCCCAAAACTTAAAAAATGACCAAAATACCCCCGAAACTTAAAAATGACCAAAATACCATGGTTTTAAAAACCGGTACGGTGAAAGAATCGGAAAAGGGACTGGTTATCAGTTTTCTGGTCCAACTAGGGTCTGACCAATGGTCAAATCGGTGACGTCATAAATAATTTAATTAATAATTTTTTAAACTATATAAATATTAAATAATGATTAATATATTTAATTTTTATAATGTTAATAATTTTTCACAACTTATATAATAAATATCATTTAAATATTAAAGGTAATTTACTATATTTGTTCACAAATATGGTTAAAATGCTAAAAGAGGCACACATATAGCTACAGGACTTTCTAAGCTCCACCGAAAAGGGAAAAGAGATAAAGAATAAATAAATAAATAAAAAGATCCACCCCACTTCAGTTACTTCTCCCAGCCATTACTAACAATTAACAAAGTAATCCTATCCAAAAAAAAAAAAAAAAAAAAAACCCTAACAAAGTAACAATTTAACACCCACCCACTTTTTTTATGACATATCATTTGCTTCTCCCAAGTCCCAAGACTCCCAACCTTTCTACTTTCCTAATAGAAATCCATTAGAATCCAAATTGGCAATTTCCCATAACCTCTCAATCGTCTCTCTCTCTAATCTATCTCTCCCTCTCACCTTTCTCTGCCATGCCTGTCCATCTCTCTGCAACATATCAATTATTAATAGTTCAAACTTCATACCAAAATACCTTCCTCCACCCTTCTCATGTTGCTTCTCTTACCTCCTCTCCAAATTTTATTTTACTTGCAGATTTGAAAACTTCGTTCACCAAATCTCATTTACAACAGATCTCAGATTCCCAAAATGAGGAAGAGAAATCATTCACTCCCATCATCCACAGAGACAAAGTAACTGCTGCACCAATGAGAGAGGCCGAATGGGGAAGAAATCAAGAGAAACAAAGTCATTTTCTTTGTATTTTGCAAAACCGGTTCAACCATACCGGTTCCCGGTTTTATGGTTAAATTGGCTAGTTTTTTATTATTTCTAGTTTTAGATGATTTTTGGTTTTTAGCCATAATCGGTTCAGATTATGGCCTGTTCTCGGTTGAACCAGTTGGATTGGCCGATCCGATTTGGTTTATAAAACCATGCAAAATACCCCCTAAACCTAAAAAAGTTCGAAATACCCCCAAACCCTAAAATATGACCAAAATACCCCAAAAACCTAAAAAATTACCGAAATACCCCCAAAACCTAAAAGACGATAGAAATGCCCTCGTAACCTAAAAAAATGACCGAAATACCCTTAGAATCTAAACAATGACTAAAATAACCTCAAAACCTAAAAAATTACCGAAATTCCCTCAAAACCTAAAAAATGACCGAAATACTCTTAGAACATTTAATTTGTTGAAAATACCCTTGAAACATCCAAAATACCCAAAACCTCTATTTTGGTAATTTTAGATGTTTCAGGTGTATTTTGGTCATCTTATAGGTTTAAGGGTATTTTGGTCATTTTTTAGGTTTCAAGGGTATTTCGTTCATTTTTTTAGGTTTTGGGGGGAATTTTGGTCATTTTTTACGTTTTAGGGGGTATTTCGGTCATTTTTTAGGTTTAGGGGGTATTTTGGTCATTTTTTAGGTTTCAGAGGTATTTTAGTCATTTTTTAGGTTTCAGAGGTATTTGGGTCATTTTCTAGGTTTAGGGAGTATTTTATTAATTTTTAGGTTTTGGAGATATTTTGGTCATTTTATAGGTTTCAGAGGTATTTTGGTCATTTTTAAGGTTTCAGTGGTATTTCAGTCGTTTTTTAGGTTTTGTAGGTATTTCGGTCATTTGTTTGGTTTAGGGGGGTATTTTGGTAATTTTGTAGGTTTTAGGGGTATTTCGGTCATTTTTAGGTTTATGGGATATTTTGGTAATTTTTTTAGGTTTCAGGGGGTATTTTGGTCATCTTTTAGGTTTTGAGGATATTTCGGTCATTTTTAGGTTTTGGGGGTATTTCAAACATTATTTAGGTTTAGGGGGTATTTTGGCCATTTTTTAGGTTTTGGAGGTATTTTGGTAATTTTTTAGGTTTGGGGATATTTTGCTCATTTTAGAGATTTTGGGGCTCTTTTGGTCATTTTAGTGGTTTTTGAGCATATTTTGGTGATTTTAGAGATATCGTAGGTATTTTGGTCATTTTAGAGGTTTTATAAGTATGTTGCTCATTTTAGAGATTTTGGGGATATTTTGGTCATTTTAGTGGTTTTTGAACATATTTGGTGATTTTAGAGATATCGGGGGTGTTTTGGTCATTTTAAAGGTTTTATGGGTATTTTGCTCATTTTAGAGATTTTGGGGATAATTTTGGATGTTCAAGGATATATTGGTAATTTTGGAAGTGTAGGGGTATTTGGGTCATTTTAGATATTTTGGAGGTCAAGAGGGTATTCAAGTAGTTTTAGAGGTATGTGGGTCATATTGGGTTAAATTGGTGGGTTACTAATCAAATGGGTTGGGTTGGTAATGGGTAATTAATTTATATATAAACGGGTCATAAAAGAATAAATGGGTAATTACACACCCAACCCATTTATGACCCAACCCGCCCATTTGCCACCCCTAACAGAGAGATACCAATTCAGATACAAAGTTCTTGGCAATTTCATATACCATATTAGTTAGAAAAATGGAAAAAAATGGTACGAAAGAAAAATGTTAAAAGGATAGAAAATATTTGTATTTTTCACCAAGCGTGTTTTAGTGAAGATGATGAAAAAGTAGAAGGATAGAGACATAAAACACCTTCAACCAAACACACTATTAGAACCATGTTTTGTTGGGAGGATGGAAAATGTTGAAAGATAGAAAAATTGAAAGATAAAAAATATTTTAATTTCCCATAATGTGTGTTTGGTAAGAGGGATGGCAAGGTGGAAGGATAGAAATTAATTTATTGTTACGTCCTAATTATAGTTTGAAATGGTGGGGAAAAAGGATTAATAATGTCTTTTAAATCTCACATACATTTTCATTTTTATTTCCATTTTTCTTTTAATTTAGGAGGACAAAGAGTGAGGCCCATCGCTAAAAAATTGGTTTGACTCTTTTATTTGTACTTAGTTTTCATTTTTAGTGTTCAAAAAAGAGACTTTGAATACAAAAAAAATGAATACATCTTTTTACCGTTTTCATTTTCACTAAAAAGGAATTGAAAAAAACTCAAAGTTTGTGTTGAATTTTTAATTGAAAAGTGAAAAATGAAAAAAAAAAAAAAAAAAAAAAAGACAAGAAAATTTGTGCCAAACATAAAGAGAAATGATATGTCCACAACATTTTTACAACAAATCTTAAGTGACAGGTTGTTACTAGTTATTATTGTTGGGGTAAAAAAGTAATCTTAGTATTTGGTTCAAATTTAAATCAATAACAACTAACCATCTATGATTTGTTGTGAAAATATTGTAAAAATGTTGTGGACGTAGCACGTCTCAAACATAAATGAGTTGGAAATGAAAAATGAATACAAGATTTGAGAAAGAGAAAATGAGTAAAACACTAAGTTTTAGCGCGTCCATATGTAAAACACTCATACTCATCATTTTCTATCCACCCAAATTTCCACCTTGTTAGGACATATGTGGAACATGTTAAAAACATGTCATATAGAATTAGCTAATCTTTTGACAAAATGCACTTTACTTGTAATTGGATAGATCTAGGATGTGTTTAATACTTCAAGAAACAAGAGTTCAAGTCCAAGTATTGAAGCCATGCAAATCTGTTCAAGAATCAAGTAAAGAAGTGATATTCATTAAAGTTCGACAAATAGCTCGACAGCTGTATCTATCAAGAATTTTGAAATTTAGATTTCCAGATCTGTTTTTCACGCATATCCAAGCTATGTGTTTAAATTTTCTTTTCTCACAACCCTAGACATATATAAGGATTATTTTAAGGGTCGTCATGAGGTTGTTGCACTTGTTGTTACATGCATATTGTGACCGGAGACAATCTGCCATAGTTCATCTTTTTCTTGAAGAAGCTACTGCGTTTGTACGTCGTAGGGTTTTGTAACCAATGAGCTTCTTGATCTTCATCGTGTGGATGAACTGAAGAACTTTGCAGCCAACATCTTTCTCAAGTTGGTGTGTTAGTCACGTACTGGGATCCGTGCATCGATTGGTTAGTCATGTACTTGGAACCGTGCATTGAAAGGAGAGATTATCACTACATTACAAGTCCAATTGTGTATTGGGGTAAGGGTTCAACTGTAGGTTGGTATAAGGTATTGGGATTCCTTTACTTGTAACTGCTTATTTTGATAATAATGGATTCTCGGAAGTGGTGACCTTAAATTCACCCGGTGGAGTTTTGCCTCGGTAGTTTTCCCCATTCGTAAACAATCACCCGTGTCAAATTTAATTTCCGCTGCATTTAGTTATTTGGTGATTTGTTTGTGCTACCACGCGTATTGTATGTTAAATTGACTTAATTAATTCACTTGGCTAATTAATTGGTTAATTTACCTAAGTGGTCAATACATTCTTGGCCTATCACACCCAGCCAAACAATGGAAAACTCACACAGCCTTCTCATTTCATTTTCGTTCCATAGTTTTCCATCATCCATCTTTTCCACCTCGCCATACAGGCTTGCATCTGCTTGTTCTAGTTTTTTTTTTTTTTTAAATAGATTGTTTAGCACATTATTGGACTAAAAGTTTATGTTTTAGATAATAATGTGTAGCCCTGTGCATATGCACAAATATATTTAAAAACAATCACAATTATACGGTATAAATTATACACTTTTTTTAGAAGAGATTCAAATTATACATGGTATTAGCTTACACTTTTTTTAAACCATACATTTCTAAAATATGTAATGGTTTCTTATCATCTATATATATATATATATATATATAAAACCGAAACCTTTGACTTTTTATTGACCTCTCTAGAGCTTGCCATATCATTATTATTATTTGGCGAAAATACACTGTTGGTCCCTAAAGTTTACCGACTGAGTGCTTTTGATCCCTGAAGTTTTAAATGAGCATTATTGTTCCCTAAAGTTTAAAAAATAAGTGCTATAAGTCCTCCCGTTAACTTCTGTTAGTTTCTTTGCTTATGTGTTTAATGGAGCGGTGACAAGTCATTTTTTTATTCACATGACAACTATTTTATTAATAAAAAATTACACATCAGATTCGAAGCAACCCATTTGTATTACCCACCTAGTTCAATCAAGTCTAATGGATCTCTCGCTCAAGTTCCTTGGAAGTCTAATGAAAACCTCCAAACGTGGAATTTTTTTTCCATTTAGCGTTAATTTTCTAAGAATATCGTTAGTTGTCAGGTTGCAAAACAAACTAGAAAACTAGCATCTCGAGTTTTTAAAACTCGAGTTCAATTAGAAGTCGAGTTTTTAAAACTCGAGACCCAAGCGGAGACCCAAGCGGTGGCATCCGATGTGGGAAAAAAATTCCATGTAGAACTCGAGTTTTAGAAACTCGAGTTCCACCATTTTTTTTTCAGATCAGCCTTTGTCTTCTTCTTTCAGTGTATCTCAAACCCTCAAACGCAAACGAAGGCAACCCATGTCTCCAAGAACACAAGCAGTGACACCCACCAACTCTTCCATTAGAACATCGTTGAGACCCAAGCGGAGACCAACATCGCCGACGAAATCACCGACGTTTGAAAGCATATGAGCATCAGCCACGATCCGAGCCGCTCCTCGGTCCTGTCGTCGACGTTGCCGCCGCAAGCGACGCAGAGTGACTTCGTCTCTGTTCGTCGTCAGATCGTTCCTCTGTTCTTCATCGTCAGATCGTTCTTCCTGTTCTTCTTCAGGTTTGTTGTTCTTCAAGTACCAAAATCGACGAACCCAAATCTCCCTAACCCAGGAGCGATGGAGGCAGCAGCGGTGAAGCTCCAAGCGAAGGTTTTTCTTCTTTGGGTCTTTGGTTTGATGAATTTTTGTTGTTTGATGATGTTTTTCTTCTCTGGGTTTGTTGATGAATTCGTTGTTTGATGATGTTTTTCTTCTCTGGGTTTGTTGATGAATTCGTTGTTTGATGATGTTTTTTCTTCTCTGGGTTCTTTGACGATGTTTTTTCTCTGGGTTCCTTGTCTGGAATTTGCTTTAGAACCTCATCATCCGAAAGCTGTGTAAAAAAGGTTTTTGCCTAAGAAAATCGAGTCTTAGAGACTCGATTTTGATTTTGTACAACTCGAGTCCCTGAGACTCAAGATCTATGTGGCATTTCCTGACATTTCCTTTCCAAGTCATCAAGTACAAAGCGAGTTTGTGAGACTCGAGTTTTAAATAGAACTCGAGTTTTTAAAACTCGAGATGCTAGTTTGCTAAAACATTTCAAACGTATGTTAACTTACTATATTGCCCTCCTTTACAATGCTAGAAGCCAAATATCCCCTCCAAACGTGGTCTGGTCACCAGCCTTCTTTTTTGTCGTTGTGATCTCTCCAAGTTGCTTGTCAAGACTGCAACTCTAACTAATGCAAAAGCGTTGTCCCTAGGAATTTTACGACCACCTCTTTATTCTTGGTTTGTACTTCATCTTTGATGATATTTTGTAGTTAACTTTAACTTTACACCATCTTCTAGGTTGTAGAATAATCCCACCGAATCAAGATCTAAAGCCCTAACTAGAAAATAGAGTGGATAGATTCAAAATTAACCTCAATTACAAGATTACAATTACTGGGTAGATCCCCATTGTGCAAAGTTGATCTCTTGACAAATAATTATAATTAAATCACTCTTTTAGGCTGAGCCTTCTTGATCTTGCAACGCAAATCATTGGACTTTGGGGTTCCTTTCGCTTCGCAGTTTTCTTTTTTCTATTCTTTCTCTTCTGCTTGTTGATCATGAAGCTCAATAACGGGCGAAGGAGACTCGACAGAAACTGGTTTGAATTGGGTGGGTAATAGAAATAGGTTGCTCCAATGTGTAATTTTTTATAGATAAAAGGGATTTTTTTTTTAAATAACTATAAAACCCAAACTATATTATTAGTTAGCTAAGGTTTGAAACTATTTTGGTTTCTAACAATTCGAGTCCAGAAGACTCGATTTTGGGGTTATAAAATCGAGTATATTGAACATTATTAGTTAGCTAAGGTTTGAAACTATTTTGGTTTCTAACAATTTGAGTCCAGAGGACTCGATTTTGGGTTATAAAATCGAGTATATTGTACTCGGTTTGCTATTGTGCCAGCAGCTGAGACGTAGGCCCAGAAATCAAGTTCATTGGACTCGTTTTGGTTTAAAGGAAATCAAGTCCATTGGACTCGATTAAGTTAAATGGAAAACGAGTCTTTTGACCTCGATTTCCTTTTCGGCAAGTGTAGATCGCACTCAAAAACACCACTCACAGTATCAGAAGTTCAAAAACACCACTCACAGTATCACTCTCAGTCGCATTCCCTCTCACTCTCATTCCCTCTCGCTCCGTCGCCGTCGCTGCAAAAACTGAAGTTCAAAAACACCACTCACAGTATCACTCTCAGTCGCATTCCCTCTCACTCTAAAAAGGGAAATATTGAATGAATGGATCGTAAATTGTAAAATCTTACGATTTCTACCCCTTCTAAAGAAGATATTAATCGTAGATAAAATGGAATTTCCACAATGATTGCAAATCCTTCTAATGGAATTTTAGAATGCAAATTCTTGTTGTACCCAAAAAATGGATTTTGTTTAGAATCATTAGCAGAAATTATCAAATAATTTTGTTGATACATTGTAGTAATTAAGTGTTTTACAATCAGTAAACTAGATTTATTTTCATAACCTATATTTTCCAACAACATGTATCTATTTAAACCATGACCATGAGCAAGTGCATAACTATATTCCCGAAAGATAAGTGGGTATAGGAAGTCGTGTTGCCAAAATCTATCAAGTTCTAAATATCCTTGAAATTCCTTCATTTAAAACTAGATGGGGATAAGGGATTTCTTTTGGGTTATTAAATGACACATAGTATGATACAGTCAAAACAGGATATTATAGTAAGAAATAAATAGATTTATACCCCAGAATCAGATAAGACTTAGCCTCTCCTTTTCCATCTAATTTAATTGGTTTATGTTCATTCGAGGATAACAAGATGGTTAGAAATCCTTTATTTGTTCAACCCAATCGCTCTTTTGATTTTGGAAAAAAAGGATTTTTATCTTTATCAATAGACTGCTTTTTCTACACATTTACCCCCACACTCTAATGGAGAATAGCTACTAATAATTAGGATTTAAAAATAAATTGATGATCCACTTATGGGAAAAGCATTTCCCGCATCAAGGACTAATCTATTTTTAACGTTTAATTAGATCGGGTAATCGTTCAAATTAAGAACAGAAGCTCGTTTCTTTTTTTTTCTTTTTTTTTTTACCTATAATTGGAGCCATAGGGCTCTATCCATTTATTCACTTAACCCAAAATTTCATTTTATTTTTTTTCGTCAAGAATTTAAACAAAGTTTTGAACCGATCCGCTAAGAATAAAATATTCTCAGAATTCCACATTGATACGACATGCTGCTTTTTCCATTCATTCCTTTGAGGATCAGTCGCAGTCTTACAAGCTCTAGAGATAGTATCGACGAAGACGTTGCTTCATACAAATGTGTAAAAATTGCCAGTCGCACTTAAAAGCCGAGTGCTTTACCGTTGAGTTAGCAACCCCCCCCCCCAAAATGTGTAGATCCAATCGGAATAAAAAATTAGATTTAATTGCACACCGAAATCAAAATAGTAAAATAGCAAAAATATTGCTAATCGATTCTGAACATAAAAAAAATAATGAGCATATTAGATGCAAATACACTGACTTCTAAAATAAGAATCTAGATTAAGATAAGAATATGGATTAAGTCAAAATTGATGTACTACCACGGATTTAGTTCGTATCTTATCTTATCCATTATTATCTTATCCATTTTTTTTCTTCAATAAAATAAATAAATAAAGGCTTCTCGTATCCCAGCAAATCCGACGAATCCATCGTTTAAATAAAGTAAAATAAAAAAACCAAGTCCATAGATGGAACAGAGGGAAATAGATACATTTATTCATGATCGGATTATATTTGTTTGATACACTGTTGTCAATACGAATGTAAATCTTAAGAAAAGAACACAATGTGTAGAACCATAAATTAAAATAAAAAAAATTAAATATTGAATTAATATAATAAAATATAAATTATACAAATAAAGAAAAAACTAATGACTTGTATTGAATTGGCACTAACTATATATGGATAATAAACATGGATACAAAAGGATGTAAGCGTAAGAATCAATATTCATAGCAAAGTATCGCAATGCTTGGGTTTACTTAATCCATATAAGTAAAAAAAAAAAAAAAAAAATCTTAAATCCCATTTGTTTTTTTTTTAAATTTATTTGTTCATAACAAAGTGAAAGTTTCAACTAAAAACCAACTAGCATTGAATTAGCAATAACGTAAATATTTTGGATTTAGAAATCCAACTACTTTGGTTATTCATTTGATCTTTTTTCATCTGTCTTAAATTAAATGAATTTCTATCACTAAAATAAAAATAAATTTTTTTCATTATAGAAAACGACATTTTTTAGTAGTAGACATTTTTTGGTAGTAATAATGAATAGGTATGAATAGAACAAAAGAGGGGGCTTATATAACTTTGTATAACCTTTTATATACTACCGCCCCCCCTCTTTTGTTCTATTCATTAATTGAATTTAATCTGTTGATTAAGGCAAAGTTCCATAAAAACTCCCGCCTTCTTCGAAATATCATGAACAGTTCTCGTAGGTTGAGCGCCCCTTTCAAGGAAATATAGAATAGCAGGAACATTTAAATAGGTTTGATTCTTTAGCGGATCATAAAAGCCCACTTTCCAAAGAGCTCTTCCTCCTCTTCGGCATCGAGCATCCATTGCAACGATTTGATAAACCACCCATTGGGATAGATATAGATGAATAATACCCCCCTCCCTAGAAATGTATAAGAGGTTTTCTCCTCATACGGCTCAAGAAAATTCGAAATTATGTCTATGGATCGAATTTGAAATTTTTAATTAGTAATGTCAAATGGATCCATAAAATAATCAAATCAATTAAATATGAGTTAAGTACTTTTTATTATTCCTTATTCTTATCTGAAAAAGAACATAAAATCATTTGTATTCGCATCCTCAGAACTCAAGTTGGATAACTCACTAATAACCCAAGGAAACCCTTTACTTTAGGTATTTCGTTTATTGAGCGATCTCTAACCACACACCTTTTTTTGTCTTTAGAATCTATTTTTATTCTTAATTAGAATCTATTTATTGAAACAACTGAAAGTGGTATTTCCTTGTTCCATGATTCTTTATCGTTTCTTTGAATCATTGGGTTTAGACATTACTTCGATGATTTTTAATCATTTCAAAAAATGTCAGCAACATACCCTTTTTGTGATTTCTTTTTATCAAAAAATCATACAAATGGTCGATTTGATTCCTGCGCGATACACTATTAATCGAAAGAGTTTTACCAATTCCAAGAGGTTTTACTTATAAATTTGAAAATTGGATCCTTTCGATTTTTATATGGAAAATATACTTACGAAGCTGTTTCAACTTATTAATTAACACTAACCCTAGATCCGTACCCTTAAAAAATGAATCAATACTTTTTTTTACTCGAGCTCCATTAAGATCATGTACTATTTACATCCCAACCCCCGACCTCAAAAAGGAGGGTTCTAGTGAAACAGAACAAACGATGTTGAGCCAAGAGCACCCTCATTCCTATCTAATTAATATAAAAAGAAAATGATGGATGTAAGAATCCACAGACGACCATATCCCTCAAGTCGCACGTTGCTTTTTACTACATCATTTTAAACGAAGTTTTACCATAACATTTCCTAGTAGGTTGCTGTAAACAGTATGTAATTGATTCCATTATGGACTCATGAATAATCATTGGTTCGTTCGGTACATAGTAATCCATACTTTTATGAATGGGTAATTTCTCAAGAAGTATCAGTACGAATTAAATTTAACCCCATATAATATATAGAAATATAATAAATATTTTTTTAATATATTATTTTATTTTTTCTTTAGAATTATAATCTAAATATAAATATTAAAATATAAAAAAATTGAACTAATAAATAACACAAATAAGTTTTTTTTTAATCTGCATCTTGAGGTGACTTGCTAAAATAGATTCACCAATTTCACACTTCTTCGAGTACTAAGGACTCATAAGACATTATTAAAAATATTTAATTGATTGAAAAATTTCCTATTTCACTATCATTACATTATTTGAATAAGGCTTTACAGTAAAAATCGCATTTTGATCATAATAGAGAAAAATTCATATTCGGATTAAACCATAAAAAAAAATGTAAATTCTTTTTGTTTTTCATGAGGTGGTGGATAAAGACAGATAGAATAGAGGCTTTGGGTTATTATTCTTTTTGATAAATAATAATTAAAAGAGGATCCCCATACTTATCAGGTAGACTAAACAAATATCTTTGAAAGTAATTAGAAACATTCTATGTTAAAGGGTAAAGTTAAATATATTAAGGAAAACGAGTCTTTTGACCTTGATTTACTTTTCAGCACGTGTAGATTGCACTCAAAAACACCACTCACAGTATCAGAAGTTCAAAAACACCACTCACAGTGTCACTCTCAGTCGCATTCCCTCTCGCTCCGTCGCCGTCGCTGCAAAAACTGAAGTTCAAAAACACCACTCACAGTATCACTCTTAGTCGCATTCCCTCTCACTACACCACTCACAGTATCACTCTCAGTCGCATTCCCTCTCACTCTCACTCTCACTCTCTCTCTCACTCTTTTTCCCTCTCGCTCGGTCACCGTCGCTGGCTCTCGCTCCGTCGCCGTTGCTCCCTCTCACTCCATCGCTCCGTCTTCATCTCCGCTGCTCCGCTCCGCCTTGCTCAGCCTTTCTCCCTCAGACACTGATTTTGGTTGGCTCCGTTGGTAGTCTATCACAAACGTAAGGACTTTCTCTCTATTCCTTGCAACTGATAGCATAATATATGCTATAAAAATTGTATCTTTATTCTGAATCCCCATCCCACTATTTTAAAGTACTGTTTTTGGTTCTTACCTATCACATTTTTCAATTGCATTATGTATTTATGTGGTTTTGAATTTCCCTAATTCTTTGCTTGGTAATGCAGTACTAACTTAGAGTAATTGCTGAATCTGTGTTGAATATGGCTAGAAACAGATGGTATATAGGATATAGAAGTCATGTAGATGTGGGGTACATGCATCTTGATCTAGCATTTTTAACTTCCAGCACCTACTGTTTTCTTTAATTTTAATATATTGCATCATTACCAAATCATTAACCTCTTGCCACATGATTAATGCATTGATAACAATCAGGCTTTGTTATGATTACTATCACTATAAGCCTATGGAAAACTCATTCTCAGATGGATGGAATCATCTCATTCAAGTGTGTCGTATGATTGCAGCTAGCTATCATTGTAGCTTTCTTGAGTATTTTATTTCAAAATGCAAAATCTGTAACAATAATGAAAGAAGATAGCTTGTTATTGTTTGATATGGAATATAGGTTTAGGTTGAGTTAGTCCCCCTAGTTTGCATCATTTTTAAAGATAATTTTGACTTCTTTCTTAATTAGAATGTTGACCATTCAAAGTATTGTGCACATTTTTCATAGTCTATATCTACTAATAATATATTATACTTTTAGCTGAAGTGTTGTTTTTTATCAAAATACTCTTTGTTTGAAGGTCTGTTGATAGTGCTTTTATGGTAGTGTTCAGTGCAAGCTTACAACATCCTAATGAAAGGTTAAATTAGAGTGTTAATTCTAGAATTTTATAATTTTATAAGGCCTTTTCGGAAGGATGACCAGTGTCAAAGAACACATATTCACTAGCATTCTCACATAATTCGTACTCTTTAACTGATCTCTTCCCTCCACAACTATTAATTCCTTTGTATGGACCAATTCCACAACATGCAATATTCCCTTCCTTGAAACCTTCACAACATGGTTATAATGCTATCAGTTAATGACATAATATAACTAAAACACAAACTCTAACAATATATAATTAAGTATTCTATACTATGAAAATGGTCATGACATACCATATTTCAAAGGGCTATTTATTCTTTCACTAAGAAGAGTGTAGGTATCGGTTATTGAATATTTGAATCCATTGAGCTCATTCTCTAGCTTCTGGAGGACTTCAGAGAGTGCTTTATTGTGCAATATTGCTAGGGCTGTAAGTTCCTGCTTGCATGCACCTGTGTTTCCTGGAATTAGTGCTCTTGCCAATGGTAAACAACCCAGTGGCGACAAGTTTGGAAACCCAAATTTCCTTCCTCCTTTCTTATATATTTCCTAGCAAATCAATATGTAGCTATGAGTATAAACAATCTATAAGGTAATTAAAGGAACACGATAAGTAAAATGAACTTGCTTCAATTATTAAATAAATTGTTAATTTTTCTTACTTCGATCACAAATGTTAAATTGCTGATCACCATGTCTACGTATTCTTCTGGAGTGTAGGATTGAAAAATGCTAGAATTCCTAGTGAAAGGGACTGCATAATCATTACTTCCCACGCTATTATGTATACAGCTCTGAACAATAATTTTTTTGCTTCTGCATCACCGAGTTCTTTGCTCAACAGACTCTCCAAGTTCTTGAAATTATTCAGTTGAGATTTTAGATCTATCACCTGTGGATAAACAAAAAAGTATTAAACTATTTCCTTCAAGAAAGCTTATGCCATAAAAACACAAGTAAAATTTATGTACAATAACATATGTTAGGTTAATTAAATTCCAACACAAGGTTGTATTGACCAAGAAAGAACAAACAATAATATATTCCCTAAGAAAAATTAAATTGAATACAACTATTTGTATTGAATTTAATTGAAGAACTTAATATAATACTATATCTGTCTTTTACCCAAAATATAATACTCTAATTTTTTTTTTTAAGAAACACATAATACTCTATTTAGGAGAATATGATGGGACATATTAGGATTTAGGACACACAGTTGCCAATACCAATAGCAGGAGTTAGAGAGTAAGATCAAGATGTCAATCCTATTAATGTATTTAAATTAAGACTCCTACTTAAAATTAATGATTAAAAAAAAATACCATTCCTTGGTGAGTTTCAGCAAGAACACCAGCTCCTGCAGATGCGAAGTTTGCCCCATCAGTATGTCGATGATAACCAGGATGTAGATATGGTGTAATGAACGGCAAATTTGCAAACTCAGCTGAAATAAATCAAAAATTGTTAATATATATAGCAAAAATTCAGATTCTATAGTAAAGAAGACACACACATAGCAGCATTTTTTACCAATAAAATCTGGAATTATACGGCCATCAGAAAATCTCCCAGTAGAGTACTTGAAAAAGTTCTCCCCATATGGCTCATAATTTGCTTGGTAATCAGTAATGGTGTTGATATAGTTGTTATTTCCAGCATCGAATACTGAATCTCCAAAGATGAATAAAGCAACATGTTCCTCTGGCAGGCAAAGGGGACCAAGGCCATGGATTGAGATTAAAAAAGTTGAAAACAAAGCCAAGAAACATAAGTGAAGCCTTAAACCCATCATGTCAAATCCTTAACACTTTTTTTTTATACATAACACATTAGTTGCTCTATCATGAAGGTGGTGGAAGGGATAACGTGGATGGGGCTGTATTCACTAGCCTGAAAAGCTGTGGAATAGGGGTGGTCATTAGGAACGAGGTTGGACAGATTATGGGTGCGATGAGTAGAAATTTGCCCCTGCCCTTAGGAGCTTTGGAAGTGGAAGCGAAAGCAATGGAAGAGGGGATTATATTAGCTCGGGACCTGGGATTGTGGGAGGTGGAAATTGAGAGTGACGCTCAGACAGTTGTCAAAGCAATCACGGGTGCAGAATCGGGGCCTAGCTCTATCATGAAGGTGGTGGAAGGGATAAAAATGGGGCTGTGTTCCTTCAAGCACTGGTCAGTAAGCCATGTTCGCAGACAGAATAACAATGCTGCACATATTATGGCTAGGGAAGCAAAAGGTATACATGATTGTCAGATCTGGGTGGAAGACACCCCCCCTGTAATAGCAAACCAAGTTCGATTGGATGTAATGGTGAGGACAGTTTGTCCTAAGTAATGAAATTGCTGAGAGTTTTCACTATCAAAAAAAAAAAAAAAAATTTGGCTTCACCAATAAAATATAAAAGTTATATATGAACAAATAGGTGCATACCCTAAATCAACAATGACAATGCTGACATTATCTTCTGATCGTCGGTCTTGTAGGGCATATTCATTTTTAGGTCATTAGAGCATCTCCAACAGATTATGTATAGCCAAAATATAGAGCGAAACCGGAAAAAATAGGAAAACAGTGCTCCAATAGTCTTTCTAAAACTCAATTTTTTTTTTGCTCATGAACAGTAGCTCATCAAGTCTGATGAGCTACTGTACATTAACAATTGAATTTCTTGGATTAAAATATTATACCAACTACTTATTTTATCAATTCTTTCTCTCTCCTCCAGATTTTTTTTTTTTTTTTCTCTCATTCTCTCCGTTGCTTCTTTTCTTTTCTTTTTTCTCTTATTCTCTCCGTTGCCGTTGCTTCTTTTTTTCTCTTCGTTGCTTTTTTTTTTTTTCTCTCATTCTCTCCGTGGCTTCTTTTTTTCTCTCATTCTCTCTGTGAACAATTATTCTCTCCTCTTTTTCTCTTTCTGCTACAAAGGGAGATCTGCAAATGATCACAGATCTCTCTCTGGAAGATTAACAATCCTGGATTTCTCTCACAAAAGCTGAAATCAATCTGGTATGCCAACTTTAATCATTTGAAATCATATTTCTAATTGGCTATTTTTTGAGTTTAGAAAAATGGGTTTCTGGGTATATGATGGGTTTGTGTTCTGTTTGCTATTGATTTGGATTTTGGGGTTTCAAGGGAATAGGGTTGATTGTTTATTTTCAGGTTTGGGACTGAGTTCAAAATGGGTTCAGATTGAGGTTAATCTTGAAATGAATTTGGATTTGTGTTTGTGTTTGTTCTATAATTTATTGTTCCCCTGTTTTTGATTCTTGGTGGATACCCTTGTTTCCCCTGTTTTTGATTCTTGGTGGATACCTGACATTAGTGTGAACAATGGAAATATTTTTGAAATTTTGATGTGAGATGCTTCAGCATTGTAGTTTATAAACACTTCTTTATGTTGGGTCTTAGATAAGCTTAATATTTTTTTTCCTGTACCTATAAGAGGGACACTGACTTTATAGAGGAAGGACAATTGCATTGCACCAAAAAAATAAGGTAATAAAGAATTTAAAAGACACTAACAGTAGGGAATAAACTTTGAGGAAATAATGGTCCAAAGTTTCAATTAGAGAAAGCTTAACCATTAAGTACTTGAGCCAATAGTTAAGTGATACCAGGACCTAATTTACCATTGGTTTCTATGTATTATGGCTTTTTGAGCTCAATATATGATCTGCCTGAGGGATTTCTGCAGGGTATGAAATCTGCCTGAGTGGTTTTGTTTTATTTTTTTTCAGGTTGTGAAATCTGTCTAGGGGTTTCTTACAGTATACTTTATTAATTTTCTTGCTAGGGACGGATCCGCATATTCCAGGAGCTATATCTTTCACTAATCTTTTAGAAGATCCTAATAATGAATATGTGATAGGATCTTCACATATAAGTGGTAAAGATAGTGTTCCACAAGCTCAAGTAGTCAGCCAAATGTCTCCACCCCAAGTTGAATCCATAGCTATGAAACCACAACGTGGTGCCAACTTCTCCATCCAAGAAGACAATCTTCTTGTGTCTGCATTTCTTAATTTTAACCAAGATGTAGTGCAAAGTACTAACCAAAAAAAAGGAACTTACTGGAAAAGAATTTCAGACTACTACCACTAGTGGAAGACCTTTGAGTCTACACGTACTCAAACTTCTTTAACGAATCGGTGGTCAATAATTCAACAATGCACCAATAAGTTTTGTGGGTATTTGTCACAAATTGATTCAATGAATCAAAGTGGTATGACCGAGGAAGACAAGGTACATCTTACAAAAAAAATTGTGTTAGTTTGATAATTTGTTTCAACTATTTCAAGATATTAATTATAATATATTTGTTAATTTTTCAGCTTAATAAGGCAAGACAACAGTATCAAACACTCCAAGGTTCCACATTTTCATATGAAATTTGTTGGAATCTTTTGAAGCACTTGCCAAAATGGTTGCGTACTATTGAAGAGCATAGACCAAAAAGAGGGAGACTTGAGACAACATCTTCATCTTCTAATCTAGAGCCAATAGATTTAGAGGATGAAGATATCCCACATGTTCCTAATATATTGGAGAGACCACCAGGCAAGAAGGCCGAGAAAGAAAGATTGAAAAAACAAAAGAGCAAAGAAGGTACATCTTCAAATATGGAAGCCTTATTAAATGTCATGATGGAAGAGAGAAGAAAAATAAACGAGATGAAAATAGCTACTATTGAAAAAGGATGTCTTGCAAACCATGAGCAAGAGATGGCGCGAATTCATCTCGAGGATAGAAAACTTACAATGGCACAAATGAAAATGGAATTGGAAATGGAAAAATTGAAAGAGGATAGGGAAATGGAAAAATTGAGATTGGAGAATATGAAGGAGGAAAAAGAGATTATGATGATGGATGTAAGTGCGTTGCCTCCAATGCAACAAGAATATATTCATCAACGCCAAATGGAATTCCTTGAAAAGCGAAGGAATTAGCTTGACATGGGTTGCTCTTGTTTTGTATAATTAGGAGAGCACTTTAAACTTATTTTGTTGCAATGTGATCAAACTGACTAGAATATACAGGGTCACTCATTTTTTTTTGTTGCAATGTGATCCCACTGACTAAGGATAGTAGTTGTTATCTACTATTATTTGATGTATTAGAACATTTGCTTTTTATATTGCAAGTAGTCGATAGATTTGATGCTATTGTCATTTAAACTTTGCATTAGAAGATTATATATATTGAAAAATATGATCATTGCAATATTATTTATATTGAAAAATGTATGATCATTGGAAAAATATGATTGTTGAAAATGTATGATCATTTGAAAATATGATTGGATAAATAAAATAGTTGAGAAATATGATCGTTGCAAAATTTGAAAGTGTTATGAAATTTAAAAAATATAGCTGTTGGGAATTTGAAAAATATAGCTGTTAGGAATGAATAAAGGAAGAATAAAGAAATATTAAAAAAAGAATAAAAAAAGAATGAAGAAATAATATTTAAATGAGATAGAGAATGGATAAAGAATCTGTTGGAAAGTGTATTTGAAAAAGTAAGTAGCTAAAAGGTAAAAGTCACTGTTCATTCTCCAAACAGTACAAAAATTTGAAGAATCTGCTGGAGATGCTCTAATGCTTGAAAATAGTTTGTGGTAGAAGAAATAATAGCTTCTATCATGCTAACCATGTGCTCAATCTCATTGGATATGTACTCATGTCAAGAAAACATCAACTGTGAATTATGTATATTTTGATTATTGTGTGTTTCAGACATTCTAATTGACTATAACCTTCTTTTCAGGCGTGGGATTTATGGCAAAAAGGTGAAGGAATACAACTAATTGATCCAACAATAAGTGATTCTTGTGTCAAAAATGAAGTACTAAGATGCATTCATGTTAGTCTACTATGTGTAGACGATAGTGCAACCGATCGACCTACCATGTCAGATGTGCTCTTTATGTTGACGAATGAAAGTATGCCATTACCTTTGCCTAAAAAACCAACACTTTCTATTGGAAGGAAAGCAATTAAGGCAAATATTCTTGATAAAGAATCGAAAGCCCATTCAGTGAATGGCTTGTCCATATCTGAGATGCATGCAAGATAGATGGACGTATAGCCATGTGGTAGCCATGTCATGGCACTAAACAAAGAATTGTCCCCTTATGTTTCTTTTTTTTTTGATGAAAAAATTGTCCCCTTATGTTTTTATAAGTAATTAGTTCAAATTACTTCTTAGCCATGTGAAATTTTATTCATTGAAGATATTATCCTATTTTAGTTTTTTCCCCTTAGTTTATAGTAAATATAACATTGCCAAGAATTTATCCGTTTATGAAAAATTTACCACTTTCGATATTCATTGTTATTTTATTTTTCCACTTGAAAAAAGATTATAATTTATTGCTGTCATTTTTTTTCCAATTAAATCACTGAATTTATAAAAAAATTTCACTTGTATTGTAATTTGTAAGTATAAGATCAACCAATTGTCATGCTCATAGACAATTAATTTACTGTTTCCGTTTTTTTTTTTTTTTTTCACTTCAATTGTACGACCAATATGTTGCCGCTTATTGGCATACGTTAGTTTTTTTTTTTTTTTTCGCTTAGAAAATTTTTGAGATTAAAGATAGAAATTTCATTATAAGGTATAAATAAAGTATACAAAGGGGTCCGGATACTCGGCCAGACAAGAAAAAAAATAGGGGACAAAAACCCTTTAAGCAAGAGATTAAACACTATAACCATGGGTCCCTAGAGAACAAAACAACCAAAGCATCAAGGAGGTTTCTGTTGTGCTGCAGAGAGCAACTGATACTCACGCAGAAAGCCTGTAGCTCCCTCAAAAATAACCTTCGGATGTAGCTGAATGTGGTCAAAATGGTATTTGTTTCGAGCATTCCACAGAGCCCACCCAATGACAGACCAAACTTCAAGCTGCTGCACGTCCAGTTTGTCCACCATATATTGGAAAAGGATGAAGAAATCTGCTGCTGTGTTGGAACATTTTTGAATCCGACCATTAGCCAAAGCCCATACATTTCGAGCAAAGGAGAATTCCCATAAGATATGACACACGGATTCAGTTTGTTGGTTGCAGAATTCGCATAGCGGTTCGACTCTGATTTTCCTCTTCATCAGGTTGTCTTTTGTGGGTAAGATATTTGAGCACGCACGCCACACAAAATTACGAACCTTTGGAGAGCCTTTTCCACTTAGAAATTAACCTCCCTAATTGCAAAAAATTTTGTGCAATTAATAGAGAACATTTAAGGGTGAGATTTAAATTCCCATTTATTATTGAAACATAGAAAAAATAGTAAATTATTTACAAATGTCAAATGCTTTATATTATGGGCAAACACGTGGAATGATTTGTCCACATCATTTTAAATAAATAGAATATTGTGTCAGTTATCACAGTATTGTGTATCCACTAATTTGAGGAATCCAACTTTTATAATCTATATATATATATATATATATATATATGAAACCGAAACTTTTGAAGCCTCCACAATTTTCCATGTTAGCACAATATTAAAAAAAATATTAAAAAAATAATAATAATAAAACTTTTTTAAAACTCAAACCCGATATAAAACTTTTCTAAAACTCAAACCCGATGCTCTGCCTTCTCTTTCACGATGCTATACCTTTTCTTTCACCAAAACTCTTTCACAATGCTCTGGCCTTTTCTTTCACCAAACACCAAAATGTACGCCCTTCCTTTCTCTACCAGGTCCTCCTCCATCAAACCCACGACAAACCAACAGCAAATCATCTAAAGACACCTACCCACCATACCCATAGATTCCTCAATCAAAACCCACCATACCCACATATTAACAGAGATCTCCTTCCTCAGACCCTATTTCTCCCATTCCCCTTCTCCTTTCCCATTCCACCCACAACCACCACAACTTAGCAGCAGCAGCACCACCACCACCACCACCACCACCCACAACAACCGCAACCCACAAACCACCATAATCAGACCATATCAAACCCACAACCCAAAAGCAAAAAACGATTTTGAAGATCTGCGATTTTGGGCATGTATACTAATCTGAAATAACAACTCATATGGTGTTCTTTTGGGCATGTAGTTTGTTAAGATAAAGTTTGTCAAAGAAGAAAATGACGAAGAAGAGTAAGAGCAAGCCGTAGTCTAATCCAGTCATGGGTAACTTCTTCAAACTCTTCTTCTACTTCGTCTTCATATTTTATTATAACTAAATATCGATTAATTATCCTACTTATCTCTCAAATTTTAAATGGTGGTTGTGTTTTATATTGTGGCAATTTAAATATCAGTTTTTGATTTATTCAACAAAATGATAAAAAGAGTCTCTATAATAGTGCCTGTGAGGTGTTTGATGCTAGGTCTTAGTGGGATTCTGCATATGGGGAGCAATGATAAATTTGATAGAATTACATAAATTTTTTTATATATTTTCTATTATCTGGAACAAAATTGAGCAATTTAGGTTTGAAACAGCAATTGAACCCTAGAGCTGAGGAAGTTTAATTTCTGTTTCTTACGGTTACTATGCTGCTTCATGTTAATGCCATCAGCAGGATTTTGCTAGAAAATCCTTTAGAGTCATTCATTATATGTTGATTTATGCAAAAGGGCTATGCTGATTTTTTTACTGCCTGCAATGTACAAGTTACAGGGCAATGCAATGGTGCAGTGTAACAATGGCTGGGTTTTTATGCTCTTTAATGCAAAATTTATATTGCTTGACATTACACGGAGTTGTCATGCATTGCAATTTGTATCTCATACACATGTGAGACTTGGCTTGATTATACCCTGTTTGAGTGTTTATCCTTGGTTATAAATTGTGGATATTCTGCCTCCTTGTACCACCTCGGTTTGGACTATTGTAATCAAAAGCGAAAGGTGACCTTAAGTCGCCAATGCTTGATTTTCCAAGGTGAGAGGCACCAAAATAAGGCCCCTAGGCGCTAAAAGCGAGTTCCTCACTAAAGGTGCTTTGCTCAAAGCCTTATATCAACATCCTAACCACCATTATATCAATTGAAAACAAGGCAGCCGAGTAGGTGAATTTACAGGACAAGTCTAGAACTTTGGTAGAAGAAAGGGTGGTGAAAATGGATTATCTATGTCATTGATTTTTTAAAAAGTTTGTTTAATGATTTATATATGCTTCATCATTGTTCATAAGTTACTGTTAAGAAAATTTTAGCTTCACTACTATGACATCTGGGTTTCATAATTAAATTTAGCCGCCAAGCTTATTTTTCTTGAAATCTCATCTGGGTTGCTTTAAATGTTGTTTCTTTATGTGTCTGATATAGTGATTTCTTATGCATGTGTCTATGAGGAAAGCTACTTTAAAAATTGAGCTATGGTGGTCTTTATTTCTTATTTAATTATTTTGAAGTTGATTCTCATATTGGTTGTCCTTAACTATCCTAAATTGTATTTGGGTAGAGCTTTGGATTATGGTCCTTTTGCCTATGGTAGGTGAAAATAAATTTTTTTTCCCTTAAGAAAAGAGAGAAGAAGTTGACAGAATTGTCTGTTAATGATACTTTCTGAGTTTAAAGAACAGGTTTTGTTTAGTAATGGTGTTTCCACATTTCCTTATCTGTTATATATGAAAATAACACCAATATGTTGTGGTTATCGCACTTTCTCAGATACTATAATTCTTCTTCTATTCTCAAAGCCCCTAACTTGGGTAAAGCAGCTGTTTTCTAGGAACTATTTCAAGGCAAAGCAAAAGGTTTTGACATGGAGAAGGCTTTATTGGCAAAGTCTATTCATGATTTTGAAAAAGCAATATCTATGGTATCTTAGCACAAGAGACGTGGTTAGGAATGTGAGCAAGCAAAGAAGATTTATAAAACTCAATGTTTTATGTTGAATAAATATATGATGTACTCTTCTATATAATGCAGATTTGTTGTATTATGTTCTTTCTCTACTCTTTTTGAGTCATAGCAAAAGAATTTGACATTGGTAACTATATTCTATTTATTTATTATGAAAATAAGATTGCGATCATTATTGCAATTTGTTTATTTGTTTATTCACAGTATATATGTAACTATGAAAATAACTTCATTGCCAATGGACCTATGGTAGTGGTATTAATCTTTTTGGCATGTATGTATTTTTATGGAGATGATATACAGGATTTCATTATCCCTTATTTGTCTTTATAATTTTTTATTGGGCACAAGCACATTGTGTACTAGGTTTGACAATGTTTAATATTTGAATTAGTGAAGATTTTATGTTATGCTTGGGTCTTCTTCATTTAGTTGTATTATTTGATTAGTGAGTCTTAAGACATTCTGATTTAGTGCAGCAAATGATAATTGCAATGTTGTTTTTTTTTTTTTTAAAGAATCTCGTGCATCGCACAGGTTAGCGACTAGTATATTATAGATAAGGACACTTACTGCCCAAAATAAATTTAAAAAATAAAAAATAAGACAGTTGATTTGGAATATGACATTTGTTCCGATGTTGCCTTAGAAACAGGGGTGGCTCCACATAGAGTTCAAGGTGGTCACAGGACCACCCTAACCTAGAAAAAAAAGATTATTATATATAAAATTTAAAAATTTATGATTCTTTTATATTAAAAAAAATTGTTACCACCCTAAATTTTTTCAAGCCCAAAATAATTAAATTTTGGACAAAGTTTGGAAACAAACTTGGTTAAGGCCACAAATCCACTCAATATATACACATATATATACACACACACACACACACACATATATATATACATATATTTACTGGATGTGAATTTTGACAAAAAAATTCACCATTTGATTACATTTTCTTCTTATATCCTCTATTCTTGCAAAATTTCAAGAAGATCAAAGATCAATAGCTATGTTACTAATTAAATGTTCAAATTTTGAGTTGTTGTAGTCTAAAATTATTAATAAAAAATAATTTTATGGAGCGAATAATAAACAACATCCAATTGGAATGAAATTTGACATGTGTTTTAAGAACATATAGTATACGTAATTCAACAGTTATAGTTTCAAAATATATAGTAGTGTTAATTTTTTTAGTGAAAGCTGTAACCTGAGGCTACAACTAAGTTTGTAATCAAATTTTGTCCTTATATTTTGGTCCTCTTAACAATATATTAGGTCCTTATGAACAAAAAGAAAAAACCCAAGAAAAGTTTTATTTAACTAAAATTATAAAAGAGATATAGCTTGTAGCATTGATAATGAAACTATCATGCAACGATTTCAAATTAAGAAAATTCATAGAAGGAAATTGTAAGACTTTATATATTTGCGCGTGTGTGTGTATGTTTTTGTCAATATATGAAATTCTTTTTGTTTTAGATTTTATATAATTTAAGTTTTATAATGAGCATCCTAGCTAAAAAATATTTTTGGAGCCGCCACTACTAAGAAACAATTGAATATATATATATATATATATATATATATATATATATATAAGGTTTTACTAACCTTTGCTCTTAGAGCATATGTTAGTAAACAATTTTTGGAAATTTTTAATAGAAAAGTGAAAAAGGGGTTAACTTTTTTGACAAAATTTTCAACTTCCCTTAAAATATTTTATAAAATGGATGATTAATGTATGCCCTACCGACATACATTTTCTGGAGCCTAAGTTTGTCTTGAATTTATATATATT
>JARYZH020001338.1:0-31801 GCA_030021035.2 Notholithocarpus densiflorus
AAGATTATTTATGAATTCAATAATTGGGCTTTGGCCCAAGTCAGTTAAGAATTAAGGTTGAATCCCAGTAGCCTATATAATTAGCTATTATACTCCAATGGAAACAAGCTTGATTTAAAATTTCTATTGCAATTTTCCAATGGCATAGTGCTGATTCCTAAGTTCATTTTCCAATGGGTGTTGTTGGCACTGGTAATATCATCAAATTTCATTAAATTAGCAAAAATGCCTCATAAAGCAAACCACAAGGAAGGTAAGTGTTACAAAATAAACCATAGAATAGTTTCATTTTTTTTTTTTTTTTTTGATAGGTAAAAATAATATAGTTTCATATTTTAAGGGTATACCACAGGGGTGGTGTGTTTATTTTATCCTTATTTTTTACTTTTCTATTCGTTTGTTTATTCTCAGTTCCCTTTAAGAATTTTGTGCTGCATCATTTTATTTATACAGAACCCCTGATATATTTAAAGTTTAGCTTTAGTAGAAGATATACAGACCCGACAGTTGTCTAAAAACTTATCCTGGTAGAAGTAGAACTCTGCCAGCCAGTCAATTTTGATACGGGCATGGCAGGAAGAATTACTCATTTAGCCAGCCCTATTGCCCTTAACATGTTTGATAAATGTCGAAACTTCCACATTCTACATAATTATGATATGGCTGGTTATGAAAACAGTAAGCATTAATATATTTAAGGTAAAAAAACTAGAATCATCCTACAAATCAAACTTCACAAAAGAGACGCAACATCTGTTGATTAATTTATTTAAAATATAATAAATCAAGATTATTGCTTTTTTTTTTTTTCTTTTTTTTGTTCTTTTTTGATAATACTAAGTATTTTTAACACACACACGGAGAGAGGGGAGAAGGTTTTTTAAAGAAACTTACAGTAGTGTATATCCAAAAGGGTCTAACTCTTGGATACACAGCACAGGCTTTAAACCTCTTTAACTCATACTCATTTTCCAATGTGGGATTAAGAAGAAGCCTGAAACTAAAAGTAAAGGTAAATTGAAAAAGGGTAAAGAAGGATTGAAGGAAGGAAGTAAATCTGATTTGAAGATAAGTAGTGCACAGATAAAGCATCAGAAGAGGTTAAATGACATGTGCACTGCACGTGAGTGAAGTTGGTTAATTAAGTGATTAGAGGGAGTGACACTTGACCTAATCTTATTGGAAGAGCTTTATTAGGAAATCTGTTAGGAGTTGGTTAAAGCTTTCCCGCACATTTCTAATTTGTAACTACTGTATAAATACAAGCTTAGTGTGTATAGTAGGTAGATTCTGTAATTCATATACTCAGAGCAATAAGAATTTTCTTTTTCTCTCTGAATTTTCTCTCTCTGTTTCTCAAGCTTTCTTGAGCTTTCTATAATTTTCGTTCCTGATATGAGATTTCTTGTTTAGCTTGCGAATTTTAACATGGTATCAGAGCGCTAATAAGGATCAGATCAGTTTGTTTTCTGTTTTTTTTTTTTTTTTTTTTGGATTCTCTAAGAATTCATCTAATGATCTTCTTCAAGGTTCGAAGCTCCATCAATGGCAACCACTAAAGAAACTTCAAATAATCAATCCTCAAATAATCAAACTTCCACAACTGCGAATGGTGACTCTGTAAATCCATTCTACCTTAGTAGCAGTGATAACAATATTGTTCAACTCGTTTCTCAGAAGTTGATTAGAGGCAGGAATTACTTTCCATAGGCGAGATCAATGATCATCGCACTCACTTCTAGGCACAAGACTGGTTTTGTTGATGGTACCATACCATAACCAAGTCCAGATTCACCACAATTCATTTTGTGGACTCGGTGTAACATGACAATGCTTAGTTGGATTATTAATTCAATCTCACCAAACATTGCTTCTAGCATTATGTATACTGACAATGCTAGAACAATTTGGCTTGATCTTTGCCACAAGTTTTCTCAGAAAAGTGGCCCTAGAATTTTTGAGCTTCAGAAGGAATCAGCCTATCTTGTTCAAGGGCAATTGTCTGTGGAGGATTATTACACAAAGTTTAAGGCTTTGGTTGATGAATTGGCTAACTATCAGACTATGCCTACATGTAAGTGTCCCTGCAATTGTGGAGCTCAAAGAACTACCATAGATCTTCATGATCATGATCAAGTAATAAGGTTCCTGATGGGGCTGAATGACTCCTATTCAGCTATCAGAGGTCAGATCTTGTTGTATAAGCCTCTACCTAACATTAATAGAGTTCTTTCCTTGATCTTGCAAGAAGAAAAGCAAAGAAGCTTCAAGAATGGTGAATACACTGGTTCTGTCACAGCTCATCCCATTGAAGCCACAGCATTGTACTCAAATGCTGGTTCTAGTTTCAAGCATAGCCACAATAGCAAAGGAAATTCCAAAAGGGAAGGACCTATTTGCACTCACTGTGGGAAGACAGGGCATACAGTGGATAAATGTTACAAGCTACATGGATTTCCTCCAGGGTTCAAATTCAAGAACAAATCCATGGCCAATCAGGTTTCTTGCAATCAGGTAGCAAGTTTTAGGGCTACTAATCCTAATCAGACTGGTGAAGAATTTGTGCTCTCAACTCCACAGTGTCCAATCTCCAAGTCCTAATGTGAACAGCTTCTAGCTTTTCTGAATTCACAATCAGTTGGTGCGAGTACTCAGCATTCAACTTCAACTTCACAGCAGTCAGCTTGCTTGAATACTAGAGGAACAAGCACTTCCCAGCCTTTGGCATTGAGTGCATCCACTTCCAATTACATCAACAATTTCTCAGGTAAAGCTTTTAGTTTTTCCTCATTTGCTATTCCAAATTCAATCCCATATTCAACTGTTTTCTCTGCTAAAACAGTGGATAGATCAGCTTACAATAAAACAGATTGGATCATTGATACAGGTGCTACTGATCACATGATCCATTCTGAATATGTCTTCAATTCATTTACTTGTGTTTCCAATTCCTATGTCTACTTACCCAATTGTGAAAAGGTCTTAGTGACTCATATAGGGACAGTGCATCTCAATGACACCTTAATTCTTACTGATGTGTTGTGTGTTCCTTCCTTTACTTTTAACTTCATATCTGTCAATAAATTGAACAAATCACAATATTTTTGCCTTATTTTTCTTGGATCATTTTGCTTCATTTAGGATCTTGCTCTTTGGAGCACGATTGGTCTGGGTAGAGAACAAAATGGATTGTATCTGCTGGATAACAAATACCAGGATTTGTCTTCCACTCCAGCCTCTACCTATTGTAATTCAGTTGCTACTCATTCTGATTTCTGGCATTCTAGACTAGGGCACCCTTCAAGTGGTAAACTTGAGCTTGTAAATAAGATTGTGCATTTTGTACAGTGTAATAAGACTGCTCATTATGACATTTGTCCAATAGCAAAGCAAAAGAGATTGCATTTTTCTACTAGTACTCATATTTCTGATCAGCCTTTTGATTTGGTGCATTGTGATTTGTGGGGTCCCTTTTCTATTCCTACTGTTGATGGTTACAAGTATTTCCTTACCATTGTTGATGATTTTTCTAGATGTACATGGATCTATTTGTTAAAAGCTAAATCAGAAACTCAAGTTCTCTTGTCATAGTTTTATGCTTATGTTGAAACTTAATTTAACAAAAAAATCAAGTGCATCAGAGCTGATAATGGCACCGAGTTTCTGTTAAAGGAGTTTTTCAAATCCAAAGGCATCATTCATCAATTGAGTTGTGTTGAAACTCCTCAACAAAACTCAATTGTGGAAAGAAAGCATCAACATATTCTAAATGTGGCTAGAGCACTTAAGTTTCAATCCAATGTTCCTTTGGAATTTTGGGGAGATTGTGTACTCACAGCTGTTTACCTAATAAATAGGTTACCTAATCCTGCTATTGCCAATAAAACACCCTATAAACTTCTTTTTGGTAAGTTTCCTAGTTTTTCACATCTTAGGGTGTTTGGTTGTCTATGTTATGCATCTACACTTGCACATAACAGGCATAAATTTTTGCCTAGAGCCATTAAATGTGTGTTTCTTGGTTACCCCTTTGGTGTTAAAGGTTATAAGGTAATGGATTTAACCACACATTCAATATTCATTTCAAGAGATGTGCACTTCTATGAGTCCCTATTCCCTTTTCAATCTTCTAATCTTCCTCAATATCTTGATCCTTTTGACTCTGAAACCTTGTCCTCATCTCTTCCCTTAGATTCTATTCCCTTGCCTAACATTTCAGATGAGCCTTTCATTCCTGATCTTCCAACTTCTGTAGCAGAAACTCCTGCTACTGCAAAATGTATTCTTTTAGATGGTCCTATTACTGATCCTAGTTCCTCATCTCCTGCACTTGATACTTGTACTGTTACACAAATGCCTAATGTTTCCTCACCTCGGATTAGGAAATCCACTAGGGTTCATAGACTACCTACTTACTTACAAGATTATTCTTGCTCTTTACTTTCCACCAAACCCCCACCAAGTAGTCCTTATGATATAAACTCTCATCTTTCTTATGCTAACCTTAGTTCTTCCTATCAAGTTTTTGCTCTTGCTGCTAGTGCTGAAGTTGAACCTGAGTTCTACCATCAGGCTATGCTTTCAAAAGCTTGGCAGGGAGCAATGGACAAGGAGATTGGTGCTTTGGAGCTTAATCACACTTAGGATGTGGTTCCTTTGCCCCATGGGAAGACTCCTATAGGTTGCAAATGGGTTTATAGGATTAAGTATAATCCAGATGGTTTTGTGGAGAGGTACAAAGCCATATTAGTGGCTAAAGGGTATACACAGCAGGAGGGGCTGGACTACTCTGAAACATTCTCACCTGTTGCCAAATCAGTTTCTGTGAGGGTGTTGCTGTGTATTGCTGCTATCAAGTGTTGGCCTTTATATCAGTTAGATGTTAATAATGCCTTCCTCCATGGTGATTTAGAGGAGGAAGTGTATATGTCCTTACCTCAGGGCTATCACAGCAAGGGGGGCTGCTTAACTGGTGCTAGACCTCTTGTATGTAGGTTGAGAAAATCACTTTATGGCTTGAAGCAGGCCAGCAGGCAGTGGCATGCTAAATTTTCAACAACAATTACTGAAATGGGTTTTGTTCAATCAAAATCTGATTATGCCCTTTTTGTACATTCAAAGGGTTCTTGTTTTACTGCCCTTCTAGTCTATGTAGATGATATATTGATCACTAATAATGATGCTCAGTGTGTAGCAGATTTAAAAAGGCTTTTGGATACTAAGTTTGGGATAAAAGACTTGGGAGCCTTGAAGTATTTCCTGGGCTTAGAAGTGGTAAGGAGTGACAAGGGAATTAGTCTTAACCAAAGAAAATATGCCTTAGAAGTGTTAACAGATTCAGGCATGTTGGGTTGCAAGCCTATAAGAACTCCTATGGAACAGCATCTTAGATTGTCTAAGGATGAAGGAGAGTTGATTGATGATCCTTCACAATACAGAAGGCTAATAGGCAGATTGATGTATTTAACTTTGACAAGGCCAGATATTTGCTATGCAGTGAATAGATTGAGCCAGTTTTTGATCAAGCCTAGGCATCCTTATATGGTGGCAGCACTCAGGGTTTTACAATACATCAAGGGTTCTCCTGGGCAAGGATTGTTTTTCTCAGCCAAGTTAGATTTTCAATTAAAGGCATTTTGTGATGCGGATTGGGCAGGATGCCCTGATACCAGGAGATCATTGACAAGGTATTGTATCTTCCTTGGTGAGAATTTAATATCTTGGAGGTCTAAAAAGCAAAATACTGTGTCAAGATCTTCAGCAGAGGCTGAGTACAGATCAATGGCTTCAACATGTTGTGAAATTACTTGGCTGTTTTATCTGCTTGAAGACTTCAAGATTGAGCATTCTAAAGCTGCACTCCTCTACTGTGACAATAAGGCAGCTTTGCACATAGCTGCAAACCCTATGTTCCATGAGAGGACAAAGCATATCGAAGTAGATTGCCATTTGGTCAGGGAAAAGATACAGGCAAGTATGATCAAGACCTTCCATGTCAAGACTCATTTGCAATTGGCTGATGTGTTTACTAAGGCACTTAGTGCATCTGTATTCCTGGACTTGATCAGTAGATTAGGCTTAATCAATATTTTCAGTTCCAACATTGCTTATCCACAATCATGGCAAGACACAGAAGCAATTTCTATAGCAGAAGCAGCTTTGGTCTTGAGGGGGGCAGTTAAGAAGAAGCCTGAAACTAAAGGTAAAGGTAAATTGAAAAAGGGTAAAGAGGGATTGAAGGAAGGAAGTAAATCTAATTTGAAGATAAGTAGTGCACAGATAAAGCATCAGAAGAGGCTTAAGGTGTGGCTGAAGAAGCTACTTAAAGCATTAAGTGGTTAAATGACATATGCACTGCACGTGAGTGAAGTTGGTTAATTAAGTAATTAGAGGGAGTGACACTTGGCCTAATCTTATTGGAAGAGCTTTATTAGGAAATCTGTTAGGAGTTGTGTTGGGAAATTTAGACTCTGGTTGATATAATTAACAAGTTTTAAACCTAAGTTGTTAATTAGATTAATTATGAATAAACCTTGTTAAAACAAACAAACATCAATATCATGTCAAAATCATGCAGCGGAGAAAATAAATAAGACAAGATATGATGACCTAGGAAAACCAATGAAACAAACTAGTTTCACAGTAAAAAACCTAGGGAGAAACCTTCCCGAAAAGCAATTCACTATAGTAAAGAGAAGTTTCAGATCTAGTACAAAACCCTTGTCCCTAGACTCTACAATCCTCGTAGATGAACTCACAGCAGAAACCTTCTACCGCTTCAGAACCTCTGAACTCTTCAACATATGAACGCCACCCTTTTTGATGTACGAATCCCAGTACGTGACTAACCAATTGCACGGATCCCAGTACGCGACTGAATCACCAACTTGAAGAAAATGTTGGCTGCAAAGTTCTTCAATTCATCAACAATGAAAATCAAGAAGCACTTGGTTACAAAACCCTAAGAAGCAAAGACGCAGAAGCTTCTTTCAGAGAGAATAAGGCATCGGTCACCTTTTGCATATGTTCTCCTTGTATTCTCTTATGTGACAGCCTCTAAAATAAGCTTTATATATGTCTAGAGTTGTGAGAAAAGAAACCCTACATAAATACATAAGCATGGGCCGAAAATCAGATCTGAAAATCTGAATTTCGTAAAGCTCGATCGATCGAGGAGGTGTCGAGCAGGTATCGAGCTTTAATGAATCAGCACTTCTTCACTTGTTTCTTGGACAGACTTGCATGGCTTCAATACTAGACTTAAACTCTTATTCTTTGAAGTATTAAACACATCCTAGATCTACCCAAATACAAGTAAAGTGCATTTTGTCAAAGGATTAGTCAATTACATAAAGTAGTGACATATGTTCCTAACAAGTGAATCACATATGTCCTAACAATCTCTCCCTTTGGCAATCCGTGACAAAACCACAACAAACAAATGAACATATGAGAGAAGTCATAAATTACTCAACTCATATTCACTTGTTGAATACAATAAAATCTATCTTAACACAAACTCTTGAAAAACTTTGCAAGAAGAGAGTTCATGGCATGGAAGACTTTGACATCCTGTATTTCTGAAACACTTTAAACAAAACTTATCACGGCATCTTAGTGTGAAACAGAAATAATAGATTGCATACAATTAATAAGAAGCATGTGCATAAAGAGAGAAAAGAAACAACACATGTAAAGGTAGGTGAAGAAAACATACATCATATAAATATATATATATATATATTTATATATATCAAAGATAAGTACAATGTATGTAAACATGGTCACAAGACCGGTGTACAAGAAGAAGGAAGAAGCACTCCCCCTAACAAGATGAAACACATCTCCCCCTTACAAAGGAATGTATTTCTCCCTCTAACATGTAGAATCTTAAAAAAAGAAACCACAATTTCTCCACAATTTCTCCTCCTTTTTGTCATGATTGACAAAGGGTACAAGAAGCTAGAAAGCTTCACCCGAGAAACATAAAGATGATCAAGGGGGCACAAAGAATACATAAAAAAAAAAGTATGAATGTAATGAAACAAAATGCTATAGATGACAAGATAAAAGAAAGATGCAAAACATGTGAAAAACAATGCATGCAAGAGGATCTCGATGGATCGAGAGGTGTCGAGAAGCTATCGAGCAAGGTGTAGAACAAAAAGGCTTCGACAGATGTAGCTGTCGAGAAGGTGTTGAGGAACAATTCAACAGACACGATTAAAGAAGCTCGATCGATCCATCAGCTGTCGAGAAGCTATCGAAAGGCCAGGAACTTTCTCGATCAATCCACCTAGCTATCGAGAGGTGTCGAGATTGCGATAAAAAGCAACTGAAGAGCTCAACAGATAAGCCAGGTGTCGAGGATCTGTCGAGGTTGCTAAAAACCAGTTTTTCAAGAAGTGAAAAACACAAATATGAATGCAATCAAGCATGCAACTCAACAAATGATCCAATCAACATTTTAGACTCTCAAAATCATTTCTCAACAACAATTTTAAGCACATGGATCCCAAAAACACACACTCACACTAAACAAGTCTAACCAATTTTATATTTCAAAAATAAGTCAAGACAGTTTAGTGAGCATACATTAACACATGTAAACCTTGTGATGGCCAAATCACATTGTACCAGCACATGTATCAAGAGTAACAAAGAATATTGCGTGTTGTGTGTGAAAAATATCGCAAGATTGCATAAGTGTATACATGTTATGACGATTTGAAATATGAGAAAATCACTTTAACTCACACACAATCATAACTGTTTGATGGAGACTATCACCTTCGAGGTACATCCTATAACTCCCACATCTCCTAGAAGACACGCTTGCAATCATATTTAAAGCATTTTGATTCTTTTTGCTTTTTATTTTCTTTGCATATTTTTCTTTTTAAGCAAATCATGCATAGGCATATAATAGATAGAAAAGAAATACTCAATTATGTTAAGCATTTGACATTCCAATTTTTCTATGCCAAAGCACACAAATGTCATTCATGATTGGAGGGCAACAGTGGTGAGATGGTTATTTATGCCTTTCTCTTAGGATTTTTTAGTCCTTCCCGTCAAAAAGAGTGATACGAGTGTTAAGTACAAGAAATAACTTAATCTTACTCATCACAAACAAGAGCCACAAAGCTCACTTGCTTAGTTGTGCATAGAGATGCTCATCTAAGCTACAAAAGATACAAAGTTTAGAAAACTTTGTTTCAATTGCCATCCAAGGTACACAAGTACCAATGTACACAAACACACATTGTTTTTGTATTTTTTTTATTTTTCTCTTTTATTTTGAAAACTAACAAAATAAAGACTAAACAACCAAACAAAAACAGACAAACAACATGAAAGCATGAAAGAAAGATGCATATGCATGAAGGCATGATAGAATGATGCAGATGCATGAAAACATGATTCCAAAAGTAGATAAGAAATCAAGCGAAGAGAGTCCTACTTTAAATAGAAAGAATTAAAGCAGAGGACAACAGAAAAGACAATTAAGTCTTAGGCTCCTTTCTCACCCACACAGCACGAGTCTTTGGCCGTGAAGATGAAATGGCACGTGTCCTAGTATGTCTACTAAAGGACATAGAAGAATTAAAATTCTCCTGAAATTGAGTTAAAAAGCTCAAAACTTTTAATAACTCTCCAAACAAAGGTGTAGGTCCTTGAGAGGAAACCTGTGACCGTTTGGACAATTGCTTATGAGGATACAACTTAAAGCAATTAGGGCGAGTGTGTCTAAAAACACCACAATGGTGACAAACATGAGCAGTATTAGGACTACTCGGCTTCCTTGAAAGAGGTCTAACCTTAGAGGTAGACAGATACCTCAACTTAGGACAATTTGGCCTAATATGACCAACAATATGACAATGATGACAAATGGAGACAAATTCAGATTTTTCATTCAACCTAGGAGGAGTTTTAGACATAGGTTTAGAAACTTCAGTGTTAACATCAGAATTTTTACCTTTGTCTATCCTAGCAATATTAGCATTCAACTCGTCATTATTCCTTTTAAATGGAGGAATATAAAAATCTTTTTCTTTTGAGTTAGGCTCAACAACAAGTTTGGCACTAATTAATTTTTCAACTTCAGTTTTAAATTCAACTAGTTGCTCTTCCAAACTCTTAATTTTGTCCACCTGAGATGAAATTTGATTTTTAAAATTCTCATTCAAATTATTAGCTTCATCCAATTTTGCAATCAAATCATCTCTTTCAAGTTTGACCTTTTTAAAATTTGCTTTTAATTTTGTAGAATATTCAAGAGATTTCATACAAAAATTATAAAACTTGCAATAGGCATCTTGAATATCATCATCATCATTCAACACAAGATCATGCAAATCAAAACAATCAAAAGTTTCCATGACAACGGGGGTCAATGGATCACACTCAGGAAATTAATCCAATCAAAGTGTACCCGCTCTGATACCACTTGTTGGGAAATTTAGACCCCGGTTGATAGAATTAACAAGTTTTCAACCCAAGTTGTTAATTAGATTAATTATGAATAAACCTTGTTAAAACAAACAAACATCAATATCATGTCAAAATCATGCAGCGGAAAAAATAAATAAGACAAGATATGATGACCCAGTAAAACCAATGAAACAAACTAGTTTCACAGTAAAAAACTTGGGGGGAAATCTTCCCGAAAAGCAATTCACTATAGTAAAGAGAAGTTTCAGATCTAGTACAAAACATTTGTCTCTAGACTCTACAATCCTCGTGGATGAACTCACAGTAGAAACCTTCTACCGCTTTAGAACCTCTGAACTCTTCAATATATGAACGACACCCTTTTTGATGCACGAATCCTAGTACGTGACTAACCAATTGCGCGGATCCCAGTACGCGACTTAATCACCAACTTGAAGAAGATGTCGGCTGCAAAATTCTTCACTTCATCAACAATGAAGATCAAGAAGCACTTGGTTACAAAACCCTAAGGCGCAAAGACGCAGTAGCTTCTTTCAGAGAGAATAAGGCATCGGTCACCTTTTGCATATATTCTCCTTGTATTCTCTTATGTGACGGCCTTTAAAATAAGCGTTATATATGTCTAAAGTTGTGAGAAAAGAAACCCTACACAAATACATAAGCATGAGCGGAAAATTAGATCTGGAAATCTGAATTTCGTAAAGCTCGATCGATCGAGGAAGTGTCGAGCAGGTGTCGAGCTTTAATGAATCAGCACTTCTTCACTTGTTTCTTGGACAGACTTGCATGGCTTCAATACTAGACTTGAACTCTTGTTCTTTGAAGTATTAAACACATCCTAGATCTACCCAAATACAAGTAAAGTACATTTTGTCAAAGGATTAGCCAATTACATAAAGTAGTGACATATGTTCCAAACAAGTGAATCACATATATCCTAACAAGTTGGTTAAAGCTTTCCCGCGCATTTCTGATTTGTAACTGCTGTATAAATACAAGCTTAGTGTGTATAGTAGGTAGATTCTGTAATTCATATACTTAGAGCAATAAGAATTTTCTTTTTCTCTCTGAATTTTCTCTCTCTGTTTCTCAAGCTTTCTTGAACTTTCTATAATTTTCGTTCCTGATATGAGATTTCTTGTTTAGCTTGTGAATTTTAACAGTTAGACTTTGAGATTACAGTTGAGCTAATCGGTGACCTGATTTAAAGACATCTTTTTTGTCATGTCATCACCAAAATAACTATATATATATATATATATATATATAAACAAAAGTAAAATTTTAGGAGCTGAGACTACGCTTTTTGTTTTTAATTGTTGCTATTTAAAACACAGAAAACGTAACAAATTTTCCCAAGAAAATAATTGACTTCTAGCATAAAAGGATAAACATACCCGAGAGGCGCAATAGATGTTCAGCACCATATACAGTTGAAGGAGAGACATCAACTGAAATTGCTTCTTTATATTGCCGACGCTCACTTTTATATAGAAGTATTGCTGGCAATGCTTTGTCGAAGTAACAACGTAATCCTTTCAGAATTTCTCCCACTGAATCAGCTATCCTATATCCATTTAATTAGGTTACAGAGAAAGAACAATGACAACACACAAAAACATGAACACCAGAACACTAACAATAGGTAATTACCAAGACACGAATGCATCAATTCCTAAAACAGGATACTAGGAACTTCACACACAACAAAAATTGCATAGGAAAGTAATGTCTAATTACTGAAGTTGCAAGATGCATCAATAGTAAGTTTAACACTTGAGGGCATTTACACCAAGGTGCTCTTTTTCACATTTCTCTGGCCTTCAGAACTAGATACAGTAATGCAGACTATATCAATGTACAACCTCTCTTTAAACACTCTAATCTAAATGATTGCTAAATGAACCATTATTGTGTTTTATTTTAAAATTTTCTTATAAGATTAAATTGGTTAGAAGACTGACCATTTCAATATCTTGGTTCAATAATTTGTAAGGATGGGATGACTGAGGAGGATGTGGGTCATTGAATAAGAACGGGGTGAAGGAGAGAGAAGTATATCGGGAATACTGTATCAGCTGAAGGGCTATAAGATTGCTATAAAACTCACTATGGTCTATGCTAAAAATTGTTGGACAGTTAAAAAGCAACATATTCATACATGAGTGTAGTTGAAATTAGAATGCTGAGATGGATAAGCAGTAATACTAGGAAATATAAGATAAAGAATGATGCCATCCATTCAAATGTAAAGATGACTAATATGCAAAATAGTAGATAACAATGGCTTGGCCATGTGCATGAGACTGATTAATGCACAGGTTAAAAAGAATGTTAAATTCATTTTGATGGAGTGAAAATTAAGTAGAGGGAGGATAAAATAGCACGGGTATAAATAGTGAAGAAATACTATTAAACCGGGAGGTGACAAAGAATCTACAGTATGGCAAAAAACAATACATGTGGTCAACACCCCGATTGGTTGAAGAGGTTCATAGCCAACCCCAATTTGATTTAAATTAAGGATTAGTTGGGTTGAGTCTTCAAAAGCTAGTTCTATAAAAAGAAGCCATACAAAAATCAAAAACCTCTTATTTTAAAGAATAAGTCAGTTGATGATGCATTTTGTGAAAAACCAGCAACTAAAAACTAGTGTAGTATATTACAGGTAAAGAAATAGGTGCCAGGTAAACGTTACAACAAAATAAATTCTGTAAATTATGGTCCACTATACAAGAAAGACTTGAAATTTAGCAAGCCAAAAAGTAAAAGACTGAGAAGTGGCCAAAAAAACAGGAATGAACTTACGAATTATCCTTCTTCATCCTGTAACCAAGATACTTCTTCAATATTTCATCAACATTTGTGGCACGTGGAAGTTTAACTAGCTGCAAGAGAGAACATAAACCAAAATCTTTTACAAGTGATTAATACATTAAAAAAATAAAAAACCAAAATATACAAAAATATACTAGAAATTGAAATAATGATTAACTTGTAATGCTTAGTTAGTCATTTGCAATATATTTAGTTGCTTAATCAATGATTGATATTAGAAACTCATTGCATACATATGGTATTTCATATTATAAAATGTTCTTCCATACTTATCAAAAAAATAAAATGTTCATCCATAAATCCTTAGTCATGAAACCAAACAACAAACATGTAACACAATTAAGAATATATGAAATGCGCTTGATAATGCAAAATATGCTCAAACCATGTAATAAAGGTTTCTTCCATAAATCCCCTATAGCAGTGATGTAACCATGTAAGAACCTAGAAAGATTATTAAGAAAAAACTTTGGTTGATAAAGCAGAGTATGGCTAGAACAATGACAATGAAAATCAGTCCTGTAACTCATTTATATCCTAGTTAGAATTCCAATAGTGGTCTCATTCTAACAGGTAGTTACATTAGGTACCAGGTAGTTGGTTATCAATGATAAAAAAGGGAACAACTATGTACTTGAGTTTCTTTAATATTCAAAGTAAGAATTAATAAATGCACTAAATGCATGCTGAGGCATGTTCCTAGCTGTAAATAAAAATCCTACAAAATTAGGTCAGTGGTTATTTTGTACAAATTATTTCTTTTTAATTAATGCAATTCCTCTTTTATCAAAATTATTGTCTAAGAAATACTTGCAATTATCCGTTAGAGAAGCACACCACAATAGAAAAATCATTTAAGTAGTAGCTATTAAGCAGCAAGTGCTTTGATAATATTAATGGACCTCACCCCACATAGATCGAGTGAGGAAGCAATAATAAAATTTTCATTTATCTCAAAAAAAATCTAAAAAATAATTGTAAAATTTTTATTAAAAGGAAAAAGAGGAAGCAATAGTAAAATAATATAGCCTCCGTTTGGGAAGCGCATTTGGGTCCCGTCACAGGACCCACAAATACCTTCATTCAGCAATTTTTTCTTTAAAACTAGGTCTCACAGTACTATTTACACATTTAAAAATTATTTTGTTACAGTATTTTCAGTTTTTAATTTTTAGCAATAAACGGTATCTAAACAGACCCTGCATAGAATGACGTATAAGATATGAGACCTAGTCAACCAAGTTAAACTGACTTCGTGCTAGTTAGGCTCGGCCCGTTGATTCGAATTTTAACAGTGAGGAAATGGCTGGGCTTAGCCCAAACTGGGCCCATAGTGGGCCCAACCCAACAAGGTAAAATGTTCCGTTTGACCTGGCGTTTAAGTTTGGAGTTTGGACAAACTAACTTCCAAGCTACATTCATCATGGGATTATCCACACGTTGAAGACACGTTGCACGCTACACATCTCTCCACTAGTCTCAGATTATTTCTATGGTAGGCTTTCAGACTATGGTTTCGGTGTGGTTCACTCCGAAGTCTGAATGGTCTTATTCTTACGGTGAACATTGTGCAAATATTGTGGGACCCACTATTTTGTGAGAGAGATTTGATATATCACTATGATACTAAATACTTTCTCAAACATCATATACTTAATTATTCACTATTTTTGGAGGGGAAAGTAGCCTACATTACATTATACTCATATGTAACTGATCATTGAACAAGATAAAAATCAACTATAGTTCTTTAAATATTAAAACTTATTATTCTCAAAAAAAAAATATATATATATATAGTAAAGCTTATGTTTTCTAATTAAATTCAAATATTTAGTTGTATAGACCAATGTAGCATAAACATTGTTGTTTTTTAAGGACAATTAAATTCAATATAGAGATATGTTTGATTTGTCAATTTTAAAACTTTGGGCTTTAATTTGTTTAACCCCTAAATTCTAGAATTTAAATGTAGGTTTCCTCTTTTCTGAGTTAAAATTTTTTGTCTTTCATCTGTTGAAGGTTTTTGGATCATTCCTAGTCAATCAAAAGAAATAAAAAAGTTTTAAGTAAAATTGTTTTAGGCTTTTTTTTTTTTTTTTTTTTTTTTTTTTTTTGATAGAACACACATAGATATATTATTAGAACATCAATATCCACATACATCTTGGATAAGAGCTTGCTGAATACAGCAAGGAGTCTCTTCAATCCAAATTACATCATTAACAAGGCTTAGAGCTTGTCTTGCTAGAATGTGGGCTGGCTGATTGCCATTTCTTCTCACATGAGAATAATGAACAACACCAAGAGTTGATCCTAAAACATGAATTCCTTCCACAACAGCAGCAACCGAGGTAGGAGGTTCTGAAACTTGCTTGAGGGCATTGGAAATAATCAAAGAATCCCCTTCCAACACCCCATCCATCAGCCTCAAATGTCTTGCCAATAACACGCCAGCTTCGTAGGTTTTTGCTTCAAACTCAAGAACCCCCAATTGAGCTCTAATTTTTCTGCATAATGCTGCCAATATTCGGCCTCTGTGATCTCTAATTACTACCCCAATTCCAGCCAACTTCTTTGTGTGAGAAAGGGCCCCATCTACATTGATTTTACATACACCCAATGGAGGAGGAATCCAGGCCGAAGGCATAGCAATAGCTACTCTTTCCACGGGCTGCTGCAACATGTTAGGAACAATATCTGTCTCAACTGGCTGCTGCATTAAATCCAAACCAGCAAGTCCTACTCTTTCCATGGGCTGCTGCAACATATTAGAAACTACACCTCTGTCAACAGGCTGTTGCAAAAAAGCTGAACCAGTAACTACTTCTCTGTCCACGGGCTGCTGCACCATATCAGAATCAGCCATTTCGTGCACTTCAATTGCAGACCAATATTCCTGAAGGTAGCCTGCTGCCCACCGAGCTATCTCCATGCCATTTTTGGCTTCACCTCCATGATAAACCTCATTCCTATTACACCATAATGCCCAAGCTATCATAACCACTTGTGAACACTTCTCATCCCCAGCAACTTTAGTCATCATTTCAAGCCCTAATGGGTCCTGCAAAGAGTTAATATTAGAATCTAGAGGCAGCAGATGTATCTTTGAAGCAGCCCAAGCCTCTTGTGCTCTCGGACAACCCCAAAAAATGTGGCCATTCATTTCTGCCTCACTCTGACAGCACACATACACATCTTCAGCTATAACATTACGTCTCTTCAATTTGGCCTTCATTGGTAAAATATCGCAACAAGCACGCCAACAAAAATGTCGAACCTTATGAGGGATAGGCAATGACCAAATTTTCTTCCAAAATTTCCTTAACAAACTACCATCAGAAGTAGTTCCATGGTTCCTTGATTTGAACAAAGTAACCGCTAATTTATACGCACTCCCAACCGTAAATTTTCCATTGTTAGTTTCAGCCCAAACCAGTTTGTCCGGCAGTAATGCAGCACTCAAAGAAATACTTTTAATTAAATCAGCTTCATAATCAATAAAAAGACTATCAATTACCTCATTCTTCCACCTGGCAGTGCTTGAATCAATTAAATCAACAACCATTGTATCACCACTCAAAAACATCCTTGGAGAAATTACACTATAAGTTGAACCCCGTGGCAGCCACCTATCTTGCCAAACCTTAATATTTTCTCCATTTCCAACCCTCCATCGCATACCTTCAATGATTAAGCTTTGGGTAGAGATTAGACTCCTCCATGTATAAGAAGGATTATGTCCAATGGAAGCATGAATAAAATCAGTTGTTGGGAAATATTTAGCCTTAAGGACCTTGTACACAAGAGAATCACCACCCATTTGAAGATGCCAACCCTGTTTTGCAAGCAAAGCCTTGTTGAACAATTTTAAATTTTTGAAACCCATTCCTCCAACACACTTAGGCTCACACATTTTCTCCCAACTAAGCCATGCAATTTTCCTTTCCTCCTTTCGTTGTCCCCACCAAAAATTTCGAATCATTCCCATTAGTTCATCACAAAGCAAGTCTGGAAGTTTGAAACAACTCATAGTATAAGTTGGAATCGCTTGAGCCACTGCTTTGATTAGAACTTCTTTCCCTGCCTTTGAAAGTAATTTCTCTTTCCAACCCGCCAAAACTTTCCCCAATTTCTCCTTAATAGCATTGAAGGTAATTCTTTTATTTTTCCCCACCAATGAAGGCAAACCAAGATACTTCTCATGTTGCTTAATTATTTGGGCACCAAACCGATTCTTTATCTCCTCTTGAACATCTCTTGAAGTGTTACTACTAAAGAACAATGATGTTTTTGCACGGTTTAGTTGTTGACCGGAAGCTTTCTCATACACAGCAAGCAATCTTTGTAATTCATCACACTCCTTTAACGTCGCCTTGCAAAAAATCAGACTATCATCTGCAAAAAACAAATGAGACAATCTAGGACCACCTCTACAAATTTTCACACCCTCCATTTGACCCCTATCCACAGCTGATTGAATCAAAGCTGATAAACCTTCTGCACACAAAAGGAAGAGATAAGGTGATAAAGGGTCTCCTTGACGGATCCTCCTAGATGGAATAATATGCCCCTCGGTATACCATTAATTTTAATTGAATAAGTTACCGAAGAAACACATCTCATGATCAAAGCTCTCATCCTATCAGCAAAGCCCAATTTCTCCATAAACTTTTCTAACCATACCCATTCAACCCTATCATAAGCTTTACTCATATCTAATTTAAGAGCCATTTCCCCTACCTTACCCCCCTTTTTTTGACTAATATGGTGCATTGTTTCAAAAGCCACCAAAACATTATCAGTAATCAACCTACCATAGACAAAAGCACTTTGTGTATCACTAATAATCGAAGGTAAGATTCGTTTCAACCTATTAGCAATAGCTTTGGAAGCAATCTTATACACAACATTACATAAACTAATAGGCCTATAATCAATTATCTTCTTAGGCTCTTTAATTTTTGGGATAAGAGTAATGTGAGTGTCATTAAAGTTTGGTGGAGAAATTCCAAAGTTTAGAAAATCAAGTACCGTCTTGGTGACCACCATGCTACTAGTACTCCAAAAATGTTGAAAGAAAAGAGGAGGCATCCCATCAGGTCCCAGTGCCTTTAGTGAGTACATTTGTTTCAAGGTTCCTTTAACTTTGCTCTCCACAAAAGGTCGAACCAGCCAATCATTCATTGCTTGGGTCACTTTAGGTTGCACGGCCAAGAGTAAATCAGAAAATTCCACCAGATTACTAGTAGAAAAGAGATCCCCAAAGTATCCAATTGCTATCTCTCCCATTTTATCCTCGTCAACTTGCCGAACCCCATCTTCATCTAACAGCCCATTCAATTCTCTTTGTCTAGCCGAGGCCTTAGCATGAAAGAAGCTTGTATTTCTATCTCCATTTTGAAACCAATTAATCCTTGATCTTTGTCTCCACATGTCATCCTCTCTATCCAACCAACAGTTCAACTCAATTCGAGTATGCCTTAATGCTTCCATTATTTCCTTGGACACGGGTTGCACTTCTAGCCATTCCAATTTTGTTTGAAGCTCCATAATATTCCTTCCCACATGACCAAATTCAGTAGCATTCCAAGCACATAAATCAGCCTTACACCATTCTAAACATTCTTGAAGAACCCACTCTAATCCAACCATCTGACCTTGCTTCCATGCTTCCTTGACAACCTGTTCACATCTCAAATCCTTCAACCACATTGATTCAAATCTAAAAAATTTTCTATGTCTTCTTTTCTTCCTTCTTTGAGATAAATGAAGGGATAATGGAGAGTGATCCGAAACCGAAGAGGACAAATGATGAAGATTGGCCGTAGGAAAAAGAGACATCCATTCTAATGTAGCCAAAGCCCTATCCAATCTTTCTCTTATTTGAACTCCACTAGTTGTTTGATAAAGCCAAGTGAACTTAGACCCAATAAAACCCAAATCACACAATCCACAATAATTAATAGTAGATACAAAATCCTCCATCTGCTTTCTTGGACGAATACTACCACCCTCCTTTTTGGAAAGACCTATAATCTCATTAAAATCACCAATAACCAGCCAAGGTAAAGAAGACAAACATTTCAAATGCTTCAATTTCACCCAAGATTCATGCCTCTTAGCCGTATCTGGATGACCATAAAAACCTGTAAAATGCCACCAACCAATTTCCCCTCCATCCACCCAAGCATCAATATGATTTTGAGAAAAAGTCTGAACATCCACCCTTAATTCTTCTTTCCACAATAAAATAAGACCACCACTATTCCCAACACTAGGGAATACAAAACAGTTTTTCATTTTACATTTATCCTTAATCATTTCAATCCAATTTTTTTTCAGCTTTGTCTCCATAAGGAAAACAATGATGGGCTCTTCTTTATTAACCACCTTTGCCAAGGCATTAACTGTTCGGAGGTTCCCAAGCCCCCGACAGTTCCAACTTAAAAGACTCATTGTGCTCGGCGGGGTTGCTGAGCAACCTCCGCCGCTAAAGTAGTTAAACATACCTCACTTTTCTTCTTTTTCTCTGCTGCATTAGAATGATATTCCTTGCTCTCTGTTTCAGCAAGTTTTCTCTTCTCCCCATGGTCAGAACTCTCAGCTTTCATCTCTGTAGGACTTAAAGTTTTATTCACAATGCGTTTCCAGGTTCTCTTCTGTTCACGGGTAGGCATGGGAGAGCTTTTTGGAGATACAAAACTTGAAGCGGCATGAAGTAAAACACCCTGTGAAGATTTTTTAGGCCTCCCACGTGCTGTTTTCTTTTCATTAGTATTAGAAGTCCAGCCCACATTGAACTCTACAGCCCGAATAGCCTCCAAAGAATCCACCTCACGCCTGACTTCATTCTTATTTAAATTCAGACTTTTTTGTGACACGCATGCTGTTTCCTTATCATTAGAATTAGAAGTCCAGCCCACAATAAACTCTTCAGCCCGAATAGCCTCCAAGGAATCCACCTCACGCCTAACTTCATTCTTAGTTAAATTCAGACTTGCTTGTGCTGATGTGTCATGAGAAAACATAGGAAGACCGATTGAATTAATCCCAAGATTTTCGGGATGTAAATCAGAAAAAGCAGGGGAGGAGTTAATATCCTTATCTAAGGCGTGTAACTGCTCCTCAAAATTCGGAAAATCCCCAGCAACTGGGCCAAAATGGCCAAATACCACCAATTTTTGAAATATTTTGTAAAAAAACACTGTTTCGGAACTATATAGGGAAATACCACTTTTTATGGTACTCGAGTTTCTTAAACTCGAGTTCCTAGGAGTTTTGCCACCGTGGCACTGCTGAGGTGGAAATTGGGCAATTAAAAAAAATTATGTGGTACTCGAGCATGGTAAACTCGAGTACCATGCAACAAAATACTCGAGTATAGCAGGCTCGAGTACCATTTTATAATAAAATGCTATTTTTTTTTTTTCTAAGGTACTCGAGCTCACCAAGCTCGAGTACCTTGTAAGAAACTCGAGTTTAATAAACTCGAGTTCCTTATAACTTTTTTTTTTTTTTTGGGGATTATTGACAAATAAACATAAACATAAAAATAAGTAGCTTTTTTTTTATGTTTTTATTTATTTAAATAGAAGCATTGTAAAATATAGAGATTTTAATTTCAAAATATGAATTTAATTTCTACATTAAGTAAAATTGTTCACTGTTTTCTCATAAAATTTTTCCCATGGGTGTTGCCCCCGGACCCCCAAGAGGCTTGTCCATGAGCGCTCCGACTTGGGCCTGTCGGCCCAAGCCTCCACTCCATGGACTAAGCCTCCAAAAATCTCCCATTAAAAACCACACAACATTATTCGAGTTGGGTCGTCAACATGAATCAAATGATACCCTTAAAAGTGTGGATGAAATGTTTTATAATGCTTAAATTTATAAAAGATACTAGTGAAAGTTCCATGCGTTGCATGGCTTTAATCCTGAATTTTCTTTATATATTTTTTTGAGAAATTATAACTAAATGAGTTATTATTACATAATTTTAGAATTATTTTCTAACTAAATGAATGATTATTATAATATAACATGCATAATTTTGTATATTTGTCCTTATATATAATATCTTTAATTAAGATTATCAATAAAAACCTTTCTAATTTTTTTTTTTAATAACTCCTTATTTATTAATGAAGGATATGATTTGAACTCAAGCAATTAAGTCTTTTATAATACTTGCATATTATTGCTACTTGCATATTATTGTTACTTGCATATCCGTAAGTTGCAACTAAAAAAAAACCACAATCTATTAGTTCTACTAAGGTGAGTTTGGTTCAGCTTTTTCAAACAGTTATTTTGGGAAGTTTTAGAAAGTAAAATATGAAACTGAGTTTTTTTTTTATTTTTAAAGTAGCATGTTTGGTAAAAACTATCAAAAAATGTTTTTTGATAAAGTTGAGTGTTTGGCTAATACTTATAAAAGTGGCGGTTTGAGTTGTAAATTACCAAAAAAGACAAGATATATATAAATATATATGTTTTAATTACCTCTCTTAATGCAAGTTATGGACACAATATTTTTTCAAAAATTTCATAATAAAGTCTGCATGACAATTTGTTAATGGTAGGGAAAAGTATAATGTCACTAATAGGTCCAGATGAGAACTAATAACAACTTACTGTGTAAACTTTATACGAGTTGTAAACTTTATAACAAGTTATTCACTCTCTTTTCTGCGTAAATTATTTTTTGTTCACTATTTTAAAAATTGTTCACTGTTTTCTCATAAAACACCTAGTGAAATCGTGATTTCTAAATTTAAAAGCCAAATCTGAATGCTTTTTCATGTTTGAATTTCACAATAATCAAATCTCTTTTCTGCATTGATAAAATATGTTTCTACATTAATAAAATTTCCTCTCTGCACATCATGTTTACTGTATATTCGAATCTGCTTACTGCATTCATAAAATCTGTTTTCTGCATAAACTATTTCTGGTATTCTGCATAAAATTATTTTCTGTTCAGCATTATTTAAAAAATTGTTTACTCTCTTTTCTGTGTAAATTATTTAATAATGTGTTAAAGCTAACAAAATAACAAATACCTGAATATAAAACAGCTTCCTAGAGGGTAGTTGTCAATAATGATCATTCACTAGAATGTTATTAATATTGCTCTGTTTATTCAAAATCAAGAACCCAAACAAAGAAGTGTCATTTTGTAGTTTATATAAAGGCAGAAATCATTAGAATGAACAAACAAATGTGAATCATATCTAGAATGAAATTTGTATGCAAAGGGAAAAGAGAATGAAACACAAAACAAGATAATCACCTAAGCCATGGACTCGTTGTACTTGTTCCTAAGGTTCTGAACCAATTCAAATTCACATCAACATTGACTACCACAGTTACATAATTTCTTGATTCAGGATAGCCATTGCATCTTTAATGGCTTGGGTAGAACCACCGAAGATGGCATCCATGACAGATCACTATTCACCAGCACGCTTGAATAGCTTCCAGACAAATCAGACAGTCCAGACAGATACAGACAGATGTTCAAAAGTTACTACTGTTTACTAGCATGCGTAAAAAGAGATCTGATAGATTCCCAGACAGATGTAGACAGACTATTACTCATCAGTACTAATTTCCATACCACCGACAGATTAACTTAAGGTAAATTTACCTACTTAGGTTACTTTACCATGGTTCATTTCACCTATAAAAGAGACGGACTACGAAGACAGAAGACAAGTTTCTAAGCTCTTAAGTTCCAAGTTTTAGAAAGCCTTTTGTAATAGCCTTCCTTTAATGCCAATATACACGTACGAGAGTCTTGGAAGCGTTGGGCACATCATGGTCGGCAAACCTCCAAAACTAAGTACAGGGAAATCGTGTTTTCTAAATTTAAAAGTCAAATCTAAATGCTTTTTCATGTTTGAATTTCACAATAATCGAATCTATTTTTCTGCATTGATAAAATCTGTTTCTACATTAATATAATATGCTCTCTGCACATCATGTTTACTGCATATTCAAATCTGCTTACTACATTCATAAAATCTATTTTCTGCATTAATTAAAACTATTTATTGTTTTCTCATAAAAATTGTTCACTGTTTTCTGCATAAACTGTTTCTAGGATTTTGCATAAAATTATTTTCTGTTCAGCATTATTTAAAAAAGTGTTCACTCTCTTTTCTACATAAATTATTTTCTGTTCACTATTTAAAAAATTGTTCACTGTTTTCTCATAAAACACCTAGTGAAATCGTGTTTTCTAAATTTAAACACCAAATTTGAATGTTTTTTCGTGTTTGAATTTCACAATGATCGAATCTATTTTTCTGCATTGATAAAATCCATTTCTACATTAATAAAATTTGCTCAGAGTGAGAGATATAGTAATATATACATAGATAGAATCATGGCAGAATTTGTAAAGTTTTTGAATTCCAATCACCCTGATCATCATGGCTACTCTTATACCACTACTCAGCAAGAGCACAAAGGTGTACAGAAAAAAGTTTGTTTTATTATATATGCTTTAAATTTTAAAGATGATTTTCTTATAAAACATTGTAAAAGGACTTTACAAAAGGACGTTGACAGAAAGGCTTTGGAATTATATCTTTTTAGCACCAGTGCATTTATTGAAGCATCTGGTTGTCAACTCCCTAGCAAGGAGGTTAGAGATTCAAGCTCCACAAAGACAGAATCACAGTCTCCTAAAAGCTATCTTATAGGAACAAGCTTTTCAAAGTTCCACCCTAAGATTCAACAAAAAACGAGACTTGCCATGAGACGGCAAAGGATCGTGTTCCTATTTATCTTCCTATTTCATACTGCGTTCTATGTAGTAATTATGGAGTAGTCCATGAGCATGAGCAGTATGAGGATAACTCCGATCTGCTAGGTTATGATAACTACGCGTATACAGATTGAAAGACAGACAAATATGCCAAGACAGAATGCTCTCCCGCAGTGATAGATCACTATTCATTGGCGACAGATCACTATTCACCAGCATGCATGAATAGCTTCCAGACAAATCAAGACAGTCCAAACAAATACAGACAGATACAGACATGTGTTCAAAAGTTACTACTGTTTACTAGCATGCGTAAAAAGAGATCTGATAGATTCTCGAGATTTGAAAGATTCCCAGACAGACGCAGACAGACTACTACTCATCAGTACTAATTTCCATACCACCAACAGATTAACTTGAGTTAAATTTACCTACTCAGGTTACTTTACCATGGTTCATTTCACCTATAAAAGAGACGGACTACAAAGACAGAAGACAAGTTTCTAAGTTTCTAAGATTCTAAGCATTTGAGTTCCAAGTTTTAGAAAGCCTTTTGTAATAGCCTTCCCTCTCCCTCTAAAAGACTTTTGTACCCTCTCCCCCTCAAAAAGATTTTATGAATGCAGTAAGCAAATTTGAATATGCAGTGAACATGATGTGCAGAGAGCAAATTATATTAATGTAGAAACAGATTTTATCTATGCAGAAAAATAGATTCGATTATTGTGAAATTCAAACAAGAAAAAGCATTCAGATTTGGCTTTTAAATTTAGAAAACACAATTTCACTAGGTGTTTTATGAGAAAGCAGTGAACAATTTTTTAAATAGTGAATAAAAAATAATTTATGCAGAAAAGAGAGTGAACAATTTTTTAAATAATGCTGAACAAAAAATAATTTTTTTGTAAAATGCTAGAAATAGTTTATGGAGAAAACAGTGAACAATATTTATGAGAAAACAATGATCAGTTTTCTGCATAAACTGTTTTTAGTATTGGCACGGTTATTGCACTTAAATGGTTTTTGTGTTTTTTTAAATATGTAACCATATGAATAATGGACAAACTCCATGAAAGAAAAATGAATGATTCGTATAAATCACCTAATGGTAAATGCCTCGAATAATTCGAATTTGTAAAAAAGTTCAAATTAGTTGAATGTAGAAATTCGGGAAAAATTGATGGAAAATCAATGAACGTACCAAATTGTGAAGGTGTACATAAGATGTACAGATAGTCTAGACTTGTTGAGAAATTTGACTTTGTTGAAAGTACAAAATAATGAAAATTCAATGGAAAAGTATGTACGTTAGATGTACAAATCGTATGAATTTGTTTAAAAATTTTATGAGAAAACAGTGAACAATTTTACTTAATGTAGAAATTAAATTCATATTTTGAAATTAAAAACTCTATATTTACAATGCTTCTATTTAAATAAATAAAAACATAAAAAAGCTACTTATTTTTATGTTTATGTTTATTTGTCAATAATCCCCAAAAAAAAAAAAAAGTTATAAGGAACTCGAGTTTATTAAACTCGAGTTTCTTACAAGGTACTCGAGCTTGGTGAGCTCGAGTACCTTAGAAAAAAAAAAAAACAGCATTTTATTATAAAATGGTACTCGAGCCTGGTATACTCGAGTATTGTGTTGCATGGTACTCAAGTTTACCATGCTCGAGTACCACATAATTTTTTTTAATTGCCCAATTTCCACCTCAGCAGTGCCACGGTGTCAAAACTCCATGAAAGAAAAATGAATGATTCGTATAAATCACCTAATGGTAAATGCCTCGAAAAATTTGAATTTGTAAAAAAGTTTGAATTAGTTGAATGTAGAACTGTTCACTAAGTAAAACTATTTTCTGCATTAAGTAAAACTGTTCACTGTTTTCTCATGAAAATTGTTCACTATTTTCTGCATAAACTATTTCTAGTATTCTGCATAAAATTATTTTCTGTTCAGCATTATTTAAAAAATTGTTCACTCTCTTTTCTGCGTAAATTATTCTCTGTTCACTGTTTAAAAAATTGTTCGCGGTTTTCTCATAAAACACCTAGTGAAATCGTGTTTTCTAAATTTAAAAGCCAATTCTGAATACTTTTTCATGTTTAAATTTCACAATAATCGAATTTGTTTTTCTGCATTGATAAAATATGTTTCTACGTTAATAAAATTTGCTCTCTACACATCATGTTTACTGTATTTTCAAAGCTGCTTACCACATTCATAAAATCTGTGTTTTTGCATTAATTAAAACTGTTCACTATTTTCTCATAAAAATTGTTCACTCTTTTTTGCATAAATTATTTTTAGCATTGGCGCAGTTATTGCACTTATATGGTTTTTGTGTTTTTTTTTTTAAAATATGTAACCATATGAATAATGGACAAACTCCATGAAAGAAAAATGAATGATTCGTATAAATCACCTAATGGTAAATGCCTCGAAAAATTCGAATTTGTAAAAAAGTTCGAATTAGTTGAATGTAGAACTGTTCACTAAGTAAAACTATTTTCTGCATTAAGTAAAACTGTTCACTGTTTTCTCATGAAAATTGTTCACTATTTTCTGCATAAACTATTTCTAGTATTCTGCATAAAATTATTTTCTGTTCAGCATTATTTAAAAAATTGTTCACTCTCTTTTCTGCGTAAATTATTCTCTATTCATTGTTTAAAAAATTGTTCGCTGTTTTCTGATAAAACACCTAGTGAAATTGTGTTTTCTAAATTTAAAAGCCAAATCTGAATACTTTTTCATGTTTAAATTTCACAATAATCGAATTTGTTTTTCTGCATTGATAAAATATGTTTCTACGTTAATAAAATTTGCTCTCTACACATCATGTTTACTGTATATTCAAATCTGCTTACTACATTCATAAAATCTATTTTTTGCATTAAGTAAAACTGTTCACTGTTTTCTCATAAAAATTGTTCACTGTTTTCTGCATAAACTGTTTTTAGCATTGGCGCAATTATTGCACTTAAATGGTTTTTGTGTTTTTTTTTTTTAAATATGTAACCATATGAATAATGGACAAACTCCATGAAAGAAAAATGAATGATTCATATAAATCACCTAATGGTAAATGCCTAGAAAAATTCGAATTTGTAAAAAAGTTTGAATTAGTTGATTGTATAAAATCTTGAAAGTACAGAATAAAATTGTGTAAATTAGATTTCGAATAAAGCAGCGAAAAGATAAATAACACAAAGATATGATCACCCAGGAAACCAAACGGTAAAAACCTGGGGAGGATTTAACCTAGCTATCCTCAAGGTAAAACTGAATCCACTAACTTGAAAGAATCGAAGTTCATACAATAAGACTTACAAACTCCCCGTTTGACTTCTTATTGCCACCCACTAGTAGAACTTACTGGCACGACCACGTGCAAGCTCCAAGACCACAGACTCCCAGTGGTGACTCTAGGAATTTTTCTCAAGGTGTTCCTTAAGAAGTATAAATTACACAATTTATAAAATTATTGGGTACATGGTTTTCTTATCAAATATTTGTTCATAATTCTAGCAAAAGAATAAACAATAAATTATAAGTTTATTTGAAATATTAATAAAATTATTAATTATTGTTTTTTAGTTGTTTCATTAATTTGTTTGTCTTTTATAAACTATAATTTGTTCATTTGTTGTATTATTGTTTCATTAATTATAAAATTATTAATTATTGTGTAGCCTAACATAATTTAATTTGTTTATCTTTTATAATGTATTGGTTAATTAAATTTTTAATTATTGTTATTTAGTTGCTTCATTAGTGTTTTTTTTTTTTTTCTTAGGTTAGGGTGGTCTTGGGACCACCCTGGCGTGAACGTAGCGCCGCCCCTGCGGACTCCTTCTTTCTTGGATTCACCACCAGATACAAGCACCCACGCTTGTTTTTCTTTAAGCTTCAATGGCAGCAACTGAGTTGATCATCAAGGTGTAGATAACATATCCTCCTTGAAAACCCTAAGCTTTGTGTAAAGGAAAGCTCCTCTAGAACTCACAAGAGATTTACACAAAACAGCAATATAAGCAACATCTAAAATGTGGCTAGGGTTTGCCTTATATACCTAGACAAAACATAAAACCCTACAACATTTTAATGAGCTAGGGCTAAGTTGGAATTCTGCAGAAAAACGCATCAGACCCGAAATTCGATCAATCCAGCCTAAGCTTCGATCGATCAAGCCAGGCCGAAATGCACACTTAATTCTGCAACAACTCGATTCCAACTTTACATAAAACAACACAACTTTGAGCAAGTCTAAACAAGACTAAACAATTTTTTTGATCATGGTTTGCCAACAATACAAATTAGAATTCTAAATACATTAATTCTAAGTCGTTAGAACCTAACAATTTTTATGAGAAAACAGTGAACAGTTTTAATTAATGCAAAAAATAGATTTTATGAATGCGGTAAGCAGCTTCGAAAATACAGTAAACATGATGTGTAGAGAGAAAATTTTATTAATGTAGAAACATATTTTATCAATGCAGAAAAACAAATTCGATTATTGTGAAATTTAAACATGAAAAAGTATTCAAATTTGACTTTTAAATTTAGAAAACACGATTTCACTAGGTGTTTTATGAGAAAACAGCGAACAACACAAAAACCATTTAAGTGCAATAATTGCGCCAATGCTAAAAACAGTTTATGCAGAAAACAGTGAACAATTTTTATGAGAAAACAGTGAACAATTTTACTTAATGCAAAAAACAGATTTTATGAATACAGTAAGCAGATTCGAATATACAGTAAACATGATGTGTAGAGAGCAAATTTTATTAATGTCGAAACAAATTTTATCAATGCAGAAAAATAGATTCGATCATTGTGAAATTCAAACATGAAAAAGCATTTAGATTTGACGTTTAAATTTAGAAAACATAATTTCACTAAGTGTTTTATGAGAAAATAGCGAACAATTTTTTAAACAGTGAACAGAGAATAATTTATGCAGAAAAGAGAGTGAACAATTTTTTAAATAATGCTGAACAGAAAATAATTTTATGCAGAATACTAGAAATAGTTTATGCAGAAAATAGTGAACAATTTTCATGAGAAAACAGTAAACAGTTTTACTTAATGCAGAAAATAGTTTTACTTAGTGAACAGTTCTACATTCAACTAATTCGAACTTTTTTACAAATTCAAATTTTTCGAGGCATTTACCATTAGGTGATTTATATGAATCATTCATTTTTCTTTCATGGAGTTTGTCCATTATTCATATGGTTACATATTTTAAAAAAAACAAAAACCATTTAAGTGCAATAATTGCGCCAATGCTAAAAACAGTTTATGCAGAAAATAGTGAACAATTTTTATGAGAAAACAGTGAACAGTTTTATTTAATGCAAAAAACAGATTTTATGAATGTAGTAAGCAGATTTGAATATACAGTAAAGATGATGTGCAGAGGGCAAATTTTATTAATGTAGAAACAGATTTTATCAATGTAGAAAAATAGATTCGATCATTGTGAAATTCAAACATGAAAAAACATTCAGATTTGACGTTTAAATTTAGAAAACACGATTTCACTAGGTGTTTTATGAGAAAACAGTGAACAATTTTTTAAATAGTGAACAGAAAATAATTTATGCAAAAAAGAGAGCGAACAATTTCTTAAATAATGCTGAACAGAAAATAATTTATGCAAAATCGTAGAAATTGTTTATACAGAAAACAGTGAACAATTTTTATGAGAAAACAATGAACAATTTTAATTAATGTAGAAATTAGATTTATATTTTGAAATTAAAATCTCTATATTTTACAATGCTTCTATTTAAATAAATAAAAACATAAAAAAAGCTACAATGAACAATTTTAATTAATGTAGAAATTAAATTCATATTTCGAAATTAAAATCTCTATATTTTACAATGCTTCTATTTAAATAAATAAAAACATAAAAAAAAAAGCTAATTATTTTTATATTTATGTTTATTTGTTGTTTATCCCCAAACAAAAACAAAAACAAAAACAAAAACAAAAACAAAAAACAAAACAAAACAAAACAAAAAAAAATTTACACGGTACTCGAGTTTGGTAAACTTGAGTACTGTAGAAATTTTTTTTTTTTTGCATTTTATTTATAAAAGGTACTCGAGCTTGGTATACACAAGTACTGTGTTGCATGGTACTCGAGTTTACCAAACTCGAGTACCACATAATTTTTTTTAATCGCACAAATCCAACTCAGCAGTGCCACGGTGGCAGAACTAATGAGGAACTCGAGTTTCTGAAACTCGAGTTCTGGAAAAAGTGGTACTTTGCTATTTATTTCCGAAACAGTGTTTTTTTGCTAAAAATTTCCAAAAAATGTGGTATTGGGCCATTTTGGCCCAGCAACTGCCTGACCATCCTGCAACAGCATTGATGAGTGTCTCACCGAAGAAGAAGCATCCTTCATAGCAGCCAAGTTCCCCACCTCAGCACGAGTTCCCTTATTAGTATTCGCAACATCAATCTGAAACTGAGATGAAGAAGTCACATTATCACATCCCTGGTAGAGTCCTGGTACATCACGATCAACCCGAGTCGCAGGAAGTATCATCAAATCCTCATCACCTTTATTCAATACTTCGTATCCTTTGACTTCAACTACAGACTTCTTTGCCGGATTAAAAAGAGGAGCCCTTATCCACGGTCCAAATTGTTGATCATCTAATTTCAGAGTACCCTTGCTACTCAGCCAAAGAGAACAATCTTTGTCATCGTGAAAGACAGATCCACACCAATAACAAATATTGGGCAACCTTTCATACATGAAGGCAGCCCAACCTGCACACTCTGTATCCCAAGAAATTTTCCTTCCCCTACACAAAGGCTTAGAGACATCGACAATCACCCTTACCCTCAAGAAATTGGCACCCAGCATTTCACTTAAATCTTTCGTTTTTATAACAGGACCAATGGTCTCGCCAATACTGAAAGCAATCTCAACAGTTTGGAGAGGAAAAGGTAAATTATGAATTTGCACCCAAAAGGCTGTCATTTTGAAACCCAACGTGTGAAGAGGAGAATAACCATCATATCTTTCAAAGATAACAAGATGTCTGTCAAAAGCCCAAGGTTCGCCTTGAAAAACTCTTTCAGCATCCACTTCCAATTCAAAGGCAAACAAGAGAATATTTTCCCCACCGACAGAAACGTTGAAACCTCCTTTAGTGCGCCATAAAGGTCTGAAAGTCTTCGCAACCGCCTCCACATTGAGAGTTCTACGAGTAAAGAATTTTCCTGCGAGTACAAACTCCCTCTTCTTTCTATCCGATCTCAAAGCAACAGGAATATCCTCAGATGAAGACAATGTTAATTTTTTCCACCGATTAGATAACTCCTCCATTGGACAGTTTAAAAGATAAATATCGATGCACAAAAATAAACTAAGTACAAACTGAAAACAACCACTTCTCTAAGTAAACAATGCGACTAGAGGACCCACCTTCCTTCTCACAGAGAAGGGAAACCATATACTACAAGGAAGAGTAGGATAACTACCACTAAGGAAAAGCCAAACTGCTCTTACTTGAGAACAGACCTATATTGATAATTTATCTTTCCACAGGTATACTTCTGTTTAACTATAATGTTTAATTTCCATATTTTCTCATACCAACAACCGTCACTGTGTTTCTTTTGTTACATTATATGTAAGACTTTTCCAAACTATCTTTGAATTATCTAAGCCTAAGATACTAAAG
>JARYZH020001339.1:0-31754 GCA_030021035.2 Notholithocarpus densiflorus
TGATTGACCCTAGGCTGAAGCTTTTCGACATCATCAAGCCACTTTATGACTTGACCTCTTATTTTGTTTCCTTCTTTCTCAATCACTTCCTTATCATCTTTAACTTCCTTCCTACGATCCAAAAGAGTGTCCATCTCCTTGACCAAAACTTCAAGGTTTGATTGGAGATTGAAAGAAGAATTGATCTTAGAACAGATATAACCATAGAGAACCTTGGCAGTTGCTGTTGGCACAAAAATTAAAAAACTTAAGTGGATAATTATAGTGTAGTCTCCACATAAATTTAGATACATGGCTCAAATTGGATTCTAATTTCAAATTTTAATTGAATTTTCTCTGAACTTTACCTATATATATATAAAAGGAATGGAACTAATTGATGAATTTCCTTTCTGGGCTTTTGCTCTGCCATTCCACAATTGCAGAGGCACTTTTTATTTGTAGATTGCTGTTCTTCAAAGGCAAAGGCCCCATGGGAAAAGCCTGAGGTATTTGTGTTCTGCTAGAATGAAATATTGGGCTTGTTCAATCATGCAAGCATTTTGTTTGATGTTGACATCTCCCTTGTTCTTGTAAATTGCTTGTAAGATATAATTTCAATTATTAACAGTGGAAGGAACCAAAATGAATGAAGAAAATGTTTCCAGAGGAGAAACTGAAATCGAAAGCATTCCAACTCACATGATTGAAGCAAGGTCAAAAGAATTTCAGTTTTTGACTATATTCTAACTCCCAAAATCCAACACACAAGGTTCACGAAGCTTTTTGAATATTTATTTTACAAAATCTGGGGTGCGCCTGTTTCTTATATGTAACATTCTTTTTGCGCATTATGTTTTAGATGTATGGGCACCTGATTCTTCAGGTTATAATATTGAAATGACATTATCTTAGATAAAGCTGACATTTGTTAATTATCTATTTTGCTTAATGTGTCAATGAGCTCTAGCTTATGTAGCACCTCCTCCTCATAAGAGTAGGATAGAGAGTGAGGCTGTGGCCTGTGGGTTCAAGATCCAATCGAATAAAATCATTTTATTTGCTTAAATGTTCATTACTAATTTCTTTTTCTTTTGATCACTTTTTAAGTTGTCTTCTTGTGAACAACAGTAAGGGTTGTACTGACATTTTTGGGTACCATTTCTGTTGTTATACAGAAACCCTGCTTTGCAATACCAATGGGCGACTTCAGCATCAGAGGTCTGGGCAGTGTGGAAACGACATTCTTTCATGCAGAAGTAGGGCTGGTTCGCTTGACTCTATAACTAACTTGCTACGGCTTTTGCTGCTGTGGCAGAGTTTGAACAATAGCAGTGAAGAAACTGAACCCAATGGTCCTCAGATGCTTGTAGAAACCAAGGGATTTGTAAACCCAATTCAAAAATCGTTCTTTCATTGCTCAGAAATTACACTTAATAATTCCAAATTCCTAAAACACAAAATGGGACTGCCACTCTCAAATAATGAATAAACTCTTGAACTTGTTGTTTCCCTGACACACTCACGGGTCATCTTTCATTTTTCACACAATCACAAGGGCCATTTTGGGCCACATTCCCTGTATTTAACCAAAACCGAAACTACCAAATCCCTAGCAATCAGACACAGTTGGATAGAAATAAGGCAGCAGACTTGATTTGGTTTTGTCATCATCCCACTCCAATGCATCCCACCATTCTGATTCTCCTAGTATTTCTTTTATGGTACCTGTATTTTGGTTAGTAAGAGGCAATCTTTTTAGACAATTGCACAGGAACACTTCAACCTGCTCTAGACGTGGCCATGTCTCTGAGTCTCTGCAAAGAGTTCTTAAACTGGGAAGATCCTTCAACTCCAATATCCTTAGGTTTGGAACAACAGGATCTGGAGCCATATTTTTCACTGAATCATAATTAAAGAGCTCTTTTAAGTTGTAACTGGTGCTTACCTTAATTACTTCTACATTTGGCAGGTTCTGAATGAAGTCACCACAAGACAGAAGATATTTTATGTTAGAACAACGTCTCACTGCAATTAATTTTAGTCTAAGAAATCTCAGACCAAGATGTCCAACTAGTCCTGAAATGCTTTCTAATTCATTTAGATCATGGAGAGTAAGTTCCTCCAAATTTGGTAGTAGGTCAGACTGGGCAGCCAATCCTCCATCTCGCCATAAACTCTGACTGGTACATGTTGTAATGGTAAGTGACTTTAAACCACCAAAGCAGCCAACATTACAGATGACTAAATCTTCAAGCATTTGTTTTAGTTGAGAACAACGACTTAAAACCAAAGAACTTGCAATACCCCATAATTGGCCAATGGATTCTTGTGAGAGATCAAGACCACCAATAGTCAATCTTTTGTCATGTTTATTTGTCAAGGGGTAAGCTTTTGGGCCAATGCAAAAGTGAAATCTTGTTATTCTATTTATCCAGGAAAGATCATCAGAGCTTAGACATGGGATCTTCTTCAGTCTAATGGATAAAATAAGTAATTGATCAAGGTATCTGAGCTCTTCAAAAGTTGTCTCTCCTCCTTCCTCACCCTTCACAAGGAAACTGTAGGCACTCTCTGTCATATCTAGAACCTCTAAACAAGACAACCTGGAAAAAATTCCAGTTTGGATGGTTTTTAGGCTGTCAGTGTGGGATAAGTCCAGTTGCCTTAAATTGTTCAGTTTTTCCATTCCACTAGGCAATTCTTTGATACGAGTGGCACAAAGATTAAGCATTTGAAGTTAATTAAGCCCTCCCAATGGGGGTAGTTCTTCAAGAGAGAAGCAATTCCTTAAAATAAGAGCACGGAGGTCACCAAGTTGAAATAGAGAAAGAGGCAATGATCGTATGCAGGTTCCAGTAAGATTCAAGACCTTGAGTACTTCAAATCCTTGTAGGAACCTCTTAGGGACTGTGTCAAGGAGAGGATTGTGTTGTAGTAGTAGAGTTGAGGCCTTTGGACATTGAATCATGCAATTAGGTAGCCTTGTTATTTCATTATTCATGAAAGAAATTCTTTTAAGAGAATTTGAATTATAAAACTCTCCAACTGAAATCTCACTCAAACCAATCCCTGAACGAACAAGGGATTTACATCCATCCTCAAAAGATGATGTAATCCATATAGCAACATCACGAACAACATCATGCATCTTTACGGTATCCTTCAAGTCACCATCTTCCAATAAACAAGAGTCCTTTAGATTTTCAATGAAAGCTATTCCTCTATTGGCTAAATCTATATAATTTAGTTGTTCATCTATCAAACCCTCTGCCAGCCAGTGTTGCACTAGTTGACTTACTTCAATTGAGAAGTCCTCAGGAAACAAAGAGCAATATAGAAAACAAGATTTTATGTTGTTACCTTGTAATGAGTCGTAACTCCACTTCAAAGGCTTGTAGACCTCATCCTCAATCCCTCCTACAGAAGGCACTGACCTTCGCAACTGCTTTAAGGCATCTTCCCACAGCTCGACCTTTGTCTTTCTTCTCATAGCAGCTCCCACTATGATGATGGCCAAAGGTAATCAGCAACATTCTCCAACAATTGCTTCAGCAAATGGTTTGATTTCTTCCAAATGAGACACATCACCTGCCTTTTGACTAAACAATTGCCAAGCTTCTTCATCATTTAAAACAACCATTTTGACTTCAATATCAGTCATCATTTTCCTACAAACTTCCATAAACCGAGTTGTCAATATAATTTTAGGACCTTTATGAACATCAGGCTGTGAGACACCCAAATTGTCCAAATGAAGTTTCTGCCAAACATCATCTAGAATGAGTAGATATTTTTCCTCATTCATAAGTCTCTGATGAAGTCGAATAGCGATTCTCTCCAGGCTTTCTTCCATTTTCAACTCCAAATTCAATCTGTTAGCTATTTGTGTTTGGACATTTTTTATGTCCACATTCTCGGAAACGGTAGCCCAAATGACAATGCCAAAAGGCTGCGTTGAAGCGTTGAAGTAATCTTGCCTATTCCCCTATCATCATACAATAGACTCAGAACTTTGGCTAAAGCTTTTGATGCTGTTGTTTGACCTTGAATTGAAGGTCCAGGAATATGCTCTACTGCTCTGGGAATTCTAGCAGGATACACCACACCTTCAGGGAAAGTTCCGTCTTCTAGAAGCCTTTTAATCTCTTCAAGTATTTCTTCCACTTCCTTGCTTGCTATATACCGCTTCTTGCAATTGAAGAAACATCGAGAACGCTTTTTGTCATTAACCATCTCTTCTTGAATCGGATTGACTCTAAGCCGAAGCTTTTGGACATCCACAAGCCACTTTTTGACTTGAACTCTTATTTCGTTTCCTTCTTTATCAGCTACTTCCTTGTCATCTTTGACTTCCTTTCTACGATCCATGAGTTTTTCCATCTCCTTGACCAAAACATCAAGGTTTGATTGGAGATTGAGAGTGGTCTTTATCTTAGAACTGACCCACCCAAACAGAAGATCGCCAATTGTTTTCAATACTGCACCAGAAGCCGGACCTGCAACCGCAGCCGCAGCCGCAGCCGCAGCCGTGATTTCCACGCCTGTCATTCCGCGATGTGAGATGCAATAAGCTTCAAAGAAAATTACAAGTTTCCACTACCTCGCAGCCAAAACGATCTGCAGAAAGAAAACCCCTTGTCACTGAGTTTGAGAAGAAGATTGAGTTTGACTTTCCATGTACGAGAACTAGCAAATATTTTTTTGTCTTTTCCTTTTCATCGTGAACTCAATGACAGTTCAAGAAAATAAACAAAAACCAACAACTCTCATTTTTTTTTAAAAACCACTAGTTTGGACAGCACGTGCTGCCTTTGGGTGAGAAAATTAAAAATAAATAATAAAAAAAACCTTCTATTTAAAATTTTAAAAAAACTAATTCCATTAATATAAGAATTTTGATTATACACAAATTTTAGAGTAGCTATTTAATTGCGGAAGCTTTCGTTAATCAACATACATATACAACAAACACCTTATAGAATCGTTAATCAGCATACATGTTCAACAAACACCTCTTAGAATTAATTTCTAGAATGAATGGCCAATTAGATGTAGACAAAGGGATGTGATTGGAAGAGTGCGTATAGTTTTGCCACAAGTGCAAATACACCTAAAAAAAACTATTACAAATATTCATAGCAAACAATATGTTGATTCTATCATGTCTGCCTTTAATTAAATTCTAACCTTTTATCATTTAAAATGAGGAAAAGAAAGAAGAAGAAGAAATTATTACCAACAAATCTATATATATATATATATATATAATCTATATATATAATAATAGGTAAAGTTGAGAAAAAATCCAATTAGATTTTAAATTGGAATTCAATTAGAGTCTAATTTTGCGCCACATGTCTCATCTAATCTAAGATTTTAAATTTTTGTGCCAAGTGAGTTAATTCAATGTAAAAATTGGATTTCAATTAGAATTTAATTTTGCGACATGTGTCTCATCTAATCTAAGTTTTTAAATTTTTTTTCCAAATGAGTTAATTTACTGTTAAAAACGAGGAGTCCAATGTAACTAAAACATAAAAAACATAATTTTTGAATGATTTTATATTTATGAGTCTTTTTTCTTTTTTTTTTTGTAGAACTAAAAACAATTCAAGTTTATATATATATATATATATATTAATAAGTAAAACTGAGAGAAAATTCAATTAGATTTTAAATTAGAATTCAATTAAAGTCTAATTTTGCGCCACGTGTCTCATCTAATCAAAAATTTTAAAATTTTGAACCAAGTTAATTTGTTCAGTATAAAAATTGAATTTCAATTAGAGTTTAATTTTACGGCACATGTTCCATCTAATCGAAACTGGGTTGGGTTGGGTCGGTTTTGGCGAGTCAGCGGGTTGGCTGCACACCCCTGTTCAGAGTAAAGGTTAGGGACCAAACTTGTAATTTACCCTAAAAAGGAGGGGGGGGGGGAGGAATTTTTACGTGGATGTAAAAGAGGTTATTAGATACTTATCTATATATATAATAATATGTATAGCTGCGAGAAAATTCAATTAGATTTTAAATTGAAATTCAATTAGAGTCTAATTTTGCATCATGTGTCTCATCTAATCTAAGATTTTAAATTTTTGTGCCAAGTGAGTTAATTCAATGTAAAAATTGGATTTCAATTAGAATTTAATTTTGCGACATGTGTCTCATCTAATCTAAGTTTTTAAAATTTTGAACCAAATGAGTTAATTTACTATTAAAAACGAGGAGTCCAATGTAACTAAAACATAAAAAACATAATTTTTGAATGATTTTATATTTATGAGTTTTTTTTTTTTTTTTTTTGTAGAACTAAAAACAATTCAAGTTTATAAGTCATTAATATTTATATATATATATATATTAATAAGTAAAGCTGAGAGAAAATCCAATTAGATTTTAAATTAGAATTCAATTAAAGTCTAATTTTGCGCCACGTGTCTCATCTAATCAAAATTTTAAAATTTTTGAACCAAGTTAGTTTGTTCAGTATAAAAATTGAATTTCAATTAGAATTTAATTTTACGGCACGTGTTCCATCTAATCAAAATTTTTTAATTTTTATGCCAAATGAGTTAATTTAAAGTAGAAAACGAGGAGTCCAATATAAATAAATTATAAAAAACATAATCATATATCTAACACTATATATAAAATTGGAGGAAGAGAGAGTTTGATTGATTTTATATTTATGAGCTTTATTTTTATAACTATAAACAATTCATTTGGCACAAAAAATTTATATATATATATATATATATTAATAGATAAAACTTAGAGAAAATCTAATTAGATTCTACAATTGAAATCCAATTTTGCGCCATGTGTCCTAAATTATTTATTTTTAGAGAGAGTTTTATTTCTTAATTTTGAAATCAAATGCATGACTATATCATAAATATTCATTCAAGTGAGTTATTTTGTATAAAAACCAAAGAGTCTAGAATTAATGAACATAAAAAAAATTTTAAAATTGGCCAATTTACATTTTCTACCTAATAACATTCTTACAAGACTTTTTAAAAAGTTAAAAAATATATATAAAAATGACTATCAATAATATTTAAACTATATATGTAAGATTATTATACTATACATCTTAATGTGTATCTTTTAAGTATATCCATGTGTATGCATAGGATTACAAGCTAGTAATAATAATAGATAAAGCTGAGAGAAAATCTAATTAAGTTTCAAATTGGAATTTAATTAGAATCTAATTTTGCGCCATGTGTCTCATCTAATCTAAATTTTAGAATTTTTGTGCCAAGTGAGTTAATTTAGTGTAAAAATTGAATTTCAATTAGAGTTTAATTTTGCGCCACATATCCCATCTAATCTAAATTTTTAAATTTTTGTGCCAAATTAGTTAATTTAGTGTAGAAAACAATGAGTCAAATACAATAAACCATTAAAAACATAATCATATAACTAAAAAAAATTAATTTATAAGTCATATATATATATTAATAAGTAAAGTTTAGAGAAAATTGAATTAGAATTTGAAATTATAATCCAATTTTGTGTCATGTGTCTAAATTTATATGGGAACTACACCATAATTATCCAGTTAAGCTTATGCCATTTGTCTACTTAAGTTTTTTAATCTTTGTGTCAAGTGAGTTAATGAGTGCAAAATACTAAAAATCTAATATTAATAAACTATAAAATTTATATAATAAAAAAATCACATATACTCAATAAAAATCACCACATGTTTCTCAAAATATAAATAAAATAAAAAACACCACACGTTCTATCTTATTAAAAATTAGAAAAAAAAGATCATAAGTAGTATTAAATTTAGATAAGAATTTTAATATGTGACTAATTACGTTTACTTTAAAAAAATAATTTGACTAATTATCTATATTTTATGATAAAAATTGTGTTTAATTTTAAATGTATCTATATGTATGCATGAATGCATGTGTTACATGCTTTAAAAAAAATTAATATGACTAATTATTTATATTTTTATAATAAACTTTTGTTTAATTTTAAATACATCCATGCGTTTGTATGGAGTTACATGCTAGTATATTTTAAAGAGTAATTTGTCAAGCAAATGCTAAAAGCAAAATCTATAATCTATAGTGTGCATTTTCAAATGGCAATCTGCCATTGCATCTCTAGCTGCACAAATTGTTAAACCATTGCATTTCCAAAAATAAAATCAGTAAGAATATCCAAACTAAACAAGCAAGCAAACTAATTCATTTGCATTGGAAAATTATAATCTGTAAAAGGAATCTAAAAATTGATAATGACAGTGCTATTTCATTTATCTGACAAAAGTGACATATCCTTTAGTGGGAGTCATTGAAAACAGCTAACTCATATACAAAAATATAAAATAAACAATTGAGACAATGGGGAATATAAAGTATAAACAACGAGAATATATAACAATAAACGAAACTATAAACATAAACCATCAAACAATGATCATATTGCTTGGCCAAAATTAAGGGTAGAGGTTCCTGATCAATCAAAATAAGGGCATTATCCAAAGTTTTAGAAAAAAGAAGTGTGGAAAATTTAGGTTTCATTGAATTTGGAGTCTGTTGAGTTTTAAATATAAGGAAAAAAAAATTAAAGAAAAATTAGAACCCTTTTGTGCCTAGCATTGAGCTCTTTGGTAATGTTGGTCTTCAATTCCTTAATGCAGCCAACTTCTCAAGAACAATCCTTAAAAAGCAACCAAAAAAAAAAAAAAAATCATATTGTTCTCACAATTTAGTAAATCATGATTCATGAAGGCATATTGTTTTTGATTAATCAAGTACACACTATTTTTAAGAGAAGAACAAGAACAACAAAAGTTGAAGGATCTAATAAATTCATATATATATATATATATGTATGTATGTATATATAATTGAAAACGAAAAAAACCGTTTTCTATAGCATAATAATACAGCTTAAATTTTCTATGATATAATTGACAACTATTGTTAAAATGCTTGTAACATTGTCAAATTATCACAGTGGCAAGTATTTTCAATCCAAGTATTCATTTTTAAAATCTCAAATTATCATAAAGACATTAAGTATCTAACTAATGCCTCTCACACCAAAATCCCTATACATAACTGTTCAATTACAAAACAAATTCACCCGCATTTGTGCAAACATAATCTCAAATAACTATTCAGATGAACTATACTCACTAGATTATCAACAAAAAAAAAAAAACATTTTTATCAGTGGTGTCAAAGCCAAAAAATTTTAACAACTTGCTACAATAACCTGCTACTAGCACTAGGTCACTTTAGCAAGTTGCTACTATTTTTTTATTAATTACTTTCTCTCACTCTCTATCAGGCTCTCTCCTTCTCTGTCTATTCTCTTTCTCCTCTCTCCCCATGATTCTATCTCTCCATCTCTCTCTGTCTCACCCCTCTCCCCCTCCTATTTTCACCGCTGGTCTGTTCTCTCTATCTTCGCCGCCAGTCTCTTCTCTCTCATCTTTGTTTTTGTGTGTGTTCTATGGGTTTGGTGGCAGTGGTGATGGTGGTTGATTTTGGTTGTAGGTTTCATGGATTGGTGCCTATGGTCATTGCAAGCTCTATACTATAAGCAATTGATGCGGTCGCCTAAAGCCCCAAGTAAAAAAAAAAAAAAAAACCCAAATTTTAACCAATAAAGTTATTTATTTCATATTGTGATAGTATTAATTAAGCCCAAATATTAGCCAATAAATAAAATAGTATTTTTTTTAACAAATGAAAAAAAAATTGCTACGTCCATAATATTTTTTCACAACACTTTTACAACAAAAAATAATTTTAGTAATGCGTTCAAATTAGAACCAGTAACAACTTAACACTTAAAATTTGTTGTGAAAAGTATTATAAATATAGCATTTAAAAAAAAAAAAAAAAGAGCAATACACAAAAAAATTCATAACATTTTTCATAATAGTTGAGTTGGCAAACTTTTACTAGTTCTCATCTAAGTCCACTACTAACATCACTTTTTTACTTACCACTATTAATCTGTCACATCAACAAGTGTAAAAGTTTTGTCAAATTTTTTGTGTATATAAACTTTCTAAAAGAAATAAATAAAAATTTACGTGGTTCATGTTAATTAGTAGTAATTTTGCATCTAAAACAAGATAATCAATTTTCGCCTGAGGCTCCTAAGTGCATCAATCCACCCCTGCCTATGGTGGTGGTGGTTGATGATTTTGGCGGTAGGTTTTGCAATGGCGATGGGTTGTGGTTTTTTTTTTTTTTTTTCGGTTGCTTATGATTGCCACAGTGGTGTCTGTGGGTGGTGGTTGAAGTGGCTGTGGTTGTGGTTGGTGGTGATGGGTTGCTTTTTTTTTTTTCTATAGTTGATTGTGGTTGTCACAGTGCTAGTTGTAGCTGGTGGAGTGGTGGTGAAGGTGGCTGTCTATAGGTTTTTGTGGTTATTATTTTTTTTTTATCATGAGTTGTTTATCTCTATATATTAAGATGATTCAGAAAGTTAGTTATAGCTTCAAAAAATATCAAACATATCCCTAATCTGAGTAGACAATTCTTATTCTTAAAAAATAAAAAAAGTAGGGTAAAAATTGTAATTCAACGAAATTTAAAAAAAAAAAAAAAAAAAAACCTACTAGAGAAATTTTTTTCATAAAAATTAGCACATTTTCTATTTAAATATATCTTACGTACGTTTGATACATTTTTATTAAAAACTAGCACACATTAAACCCAATAGTTTACTCCATTTCAAATCCTAAATTTTAGTTTCTTTAAGAGTAAATTGCACCCCTAAAGTTTGAGAGTGATTGAATTTTACACCCTGAAGTTTCAGAATTTGGATTTTACCCCTTGAAATTTGCGGTGTTTGGATTTTACACTCTAACGTTTCAGAATTTGGATTTTATCCCTTAAAGTTTGTGAGTGTTTAGATTTTACACCTCAAAATTATGAAATTTTAGGGGTAAAATCCAAACACCCCTAAAATATAGGAACTAAAATCCAAATTCTAAAACGTTAGGGTGTAAAATCCAAACACTCTCAAACATCAGGGGGTAAAATCCAAATTTTGAAACTTCAGGATTATAAATTAACAGAATTTGTTAACGCACTTGGAATTGAATTTGTTCCCCAAAATATGCAGCTCTTTATCTAACTTAAAAATAAAATCTACAAAATATGAGTTTAATACATTAAAAACAGTTTTATATCCCTAAACTTATATTTTGGGGTTTCTATTGTAGCAACCACATTATCATTTATTTTGAGAATTTGGATTTTATCCCTTAAAGTTTGTGAGTGTTTGGATTTTACACCCTAAAATTATGAAATTTTAGGGGGTAAAATCCAAACACCCCTAAAATATAAGATCTAAAATCCAAATTCTGAAACGTCAGGGTGTAAAATCCAAACACTCTCAAACGTCAGGGGGTAAAATCCAAATTTAGAAACTTCAGGGTTATAAATTAATAGAATTTGTTAACGCACTTGGAATTGAATTTGTTCCCCAAAATATGTAGCTCTTTATCTAACTTAAAAATAAAATCTACAAAATATGAATTTAATACATTAAAAAAAGTTTTATATCCCTAAACTTATATTTAGGGGTTTCTACTGTAGCAACCACACTATCATTTATTCTGAGAAATTTAGTTAAAACCCATAATTCTTATCCCATAACCAAAGATTCTCAATTAATATTAAAAAAATAAAACAGGGCATCAAACATATCAAATTCTATACCCATTTAACAAAATTTGCTTCACATTGAATATTCTCTAATTTTGTAACAAATAGACAATCCTCTTCTACAATATCCAACGACTAAACCTTAAAATAACCCAACTTAAAATTTGGAATGGTGAATACTATTAGTGGATAGCAATAACCCCAAAAATTATCTTTTCTGATTGCCTACAATAACAAGCTAAATGGCTATAGTAGATCTTTGTATATAGAGAACAACCTTATTGTTTAAAACTAAATTAAATGAATGGGTTTACAATAGAATTAGGTCTCTTGGACCTACGTACACACATAAACCTAGCACCTCTAACAATTTTAACATTCTTGTAGGGACGTCAAATAATGAATTGCCCACAATGAGAAAACCACAGCCAAAGAAATAATTGGTGCCATATTGAAGTACATGGGTTATGCAAATATATGTGGGAAGTGGAGAGTTGGGACGAAGCAACATACCAAAAGCAACAGAGGGGGAAACTATTGAAATATAAGAAATATAGCATGGAAATATAGCTCATATTGAAGTATACTACGCAGCCACATTAGAGATCCAGGACAACATACCAATAGCTATCCAGTTGGGACTATAATTCATGGTGAAGGGATTGGCATGTATGACATTTTTGTTTTTGTTTTTTAATATACCACAAGAGCTCTTAAATAAATAAATAAAAAGCCGGTATTTTTGTTTTTGTTTTTTAATACACTACTTCTTTGTATCCTTAGAATTAAGAGCCCTTAAAAATATGAGAATGGTTGGGTCTGAAAAAAGAGCCGTAGGTATTTTTTTTCCTTAAGCATATCCAAACAAAAAGCAATTTATGATGATTTGATTTTTTTGAAATTAATATTAATAATAAAAGGATTCAATCACTCCCAAACTTTAAGGGTGTAATTTACAATTTACCATTTCTTTAAAATCCCTTCCTATGTAACCTCAACAATAGACAAAATTTAAATTGAAAAATTATATTAAACTCAAAATAAAAAAAAGAGCCTCATTGCACGTGCGGAGCGCTTGTGATGAGGTTAGTATTATTTTAAACTAGTGTGTAGCCTCGTGCATATGCACGGGTACAGTTAAAAATCATCACAATTATACGATTAAAATTATACATTTTTTTTAGAAGAGATTCAAATTATACATGATATTAGCTTACACTTTTTTTAAACCATACGTTTCTATATATATGATTTAGAATTTAATTGGTTTTAGATTTTTCTATTTTTGCATCCAATAATTCACTTATCACAAAAATTAAAAACTTTTTTTTTTAGAAAATTTTCTCTAAGCTTTGGCTATTAATATATAATATATATATAGATGAAGTGGTAAAAAAAGTAGAATCGTTGATGCTGGATGTAATGTAAAATGAAGTGGTCAAAAATTTAAAACTTAAATAGACACGTGGCGAAAGATTAGACTCCAATTGAAATTCAATTTAGAATTTAATTGGATTTAAATTCTTCAATTTTTACACTCAATAATTCACTTGGCACGAAATTAAAAATTAAATAGGACACGTAGTGCAAAATTGAGAATCCAATTAAAATCTAATTAGATTTTCTCTGAACTTTGGCTATTAATATAATATATATATATATATATATATATTTATATATATAGATGAAGTGGTAAAAAAAATAGAATCATTGATGCTGAATGTAATGTAAACTGAAGTGCTAAAATAAATAAAGTAATTTTTTGAGATATTAAACTTTTAAAAGCTAATGCTTTAAGACGTCAAAATAAATTAACAAATCAAAGACAATACGCGCTGCTCTTAAGGTTTTATTTATATTCAAAAAAATCTTGAAGCAAATTAGCAATTGCTCAATACCTTGTTTTTAATCAATTCCCGCATAACATACATTTTAAATATATTTCTAAGAAAAAAAATATTAAATAAACCAAAGACACAGTAATTCATCCATTGGTTGAATCAAGATTTTTTTTTTGGAGAAGAATTTGGTTGAATCAAGATGATTGTTCAATTACACAAAGACATGACTACAGCCTACTCATATCAAATAAAATCTAGACAATTAGTTATACAAAAAAAAAAAAAACCTTCTTCCTATATTAAAAGTTTTAAGCATTTAAATTTTTTTTTATGAAAAGTGCTACGTCCACAACATTTTTACAACAAATCATGGGTGGTTAGTTGTTATTGGTTCAAATTTGAATTTAGCACTGAGATTACTTTTTTAACCCAATAATAACAACTAGTGACAACCTGCCACTTAGGATTTGTTGTAAAAATATTGTAGACATATTATTTTTTTTTATTTTATATATATATACAAAATAAAATTTTTAGTCTAGACTAACTAACTTAAGTGTATAACTAAGCATAAACACAACTCACCGTTGCTCTGCTCCAACCTTGGAATCACAAACCTCTGCTTGATGACTGTGAGTGTGAGCAAAAACAAAAACCTAATAGCATAAACATACACAAATACATACACAGGTTACTACATAGTACATGATATGACAAAAAGAACACCTAATAAATAATAGCAAATATTAACACACAAACATTATCTAATCCGAGCAAAAACCCAAACTTTCAATCCCAGGCTGAAAGATAATTGCAAAGAACCCCTACAGATAGCAAACTCCACACAAAATTCAACCAATCACGCTAAAAAACATATCCAAACTTTCATTCATATAACACAAAATATTCTGACCCATCTGAGTAAAAAACCAAACTTTCACACAAACATACAAAAACTCAAATCTCAGTATTCTGGGAGAAATGAGCTCCGAATTTTCGATTCTGAAGGCGAAAACCAAAAGCTTCAATTTCCTTTCGTTTCTTTTTCATTTGTGCAGTACCAGAAACCAAAAATAAGTAAATAAAACAGAGTTTCAAACCTGCAACCGTTTCTCTCTCGCACATCCACCAACCCACAGAGATCAGCAATAGCGTTTGAGCTCCATTTTTTTTTCCTGGCTCTTCTCGCATGCAGAACGGCGGCAAATGTTCTTGAGTTCCAAATTTTTCTTTGATCTGGATTAGTAGAGAGGTGCTGAGGCTGGGTTGTGAAGGAGTTGAAATCACAGAACAGATCGGAAAAAGAGAGAAGAAAAATCGTGTGCAGAGAGAAGAAGAAGATAAGTGGGAGTAAACTGGGTCGTGTTTTGACTTTTGAGTTTAGCTTCTATTTTGACTGAATTGTTGTTCTTTTCAAACGAACCGTTTTGGCTCAACAAGAGGACAAAACTTGACTAAACCAAGAATAGTATATTATCTACCGTAACCAAAGCTCCTCTGATTCTCTGATATATTCTATTCCACCTCTGAATCTCTATCTCACTCACTTTTCATCACTCTCCGAGACATCACTGCCGTGGTTGGCTAGGTTTCCATTTCATGCCGCTGTGAGGAAGAAACCTTTTTCGTGGGTAAGCTAATTTTCTCTCTTTTAACGTCTGATTAATGGGATAAGTGATTTAATTGATGAATCAGGGTTTCGTAATTGTGGATTTATTTGTGGTTTCGTATTTGATTTTTGAGAATATTTTTTTGAATTTATGCTATTGAATTGACACTCCTGATCTTGTTGTTCTCCTACATTACTGGTCTCGTTTTTAGGAGCTGCACACGCTACCCTTTCATTAACAGTGTTAATATGATGGGTGGAAATTTAGAAAATAGTGTGATACATGATTGTGGATATTAGGTGTTGTGATTAATCAGTTTAAGCAAGATTATAGAAAAGAAAAACATCAAAAAGATTTTACGTAGTTCGGCAATGTGCCTACTTCCATAGGACCGAGCAACTATCAATCCACTATATGAGAAATTCAAGAATTAGAAACTACTGATAGAAATCATCGGGCTAGTGACAGAATTGCATGAAATCTGGAACCTATGTTGCTTTTCGGGAAAATTCTTTTGTTTAGGCCCCGAAATGATCAAATATGCTACTTTTATAATTTTTCTGTTCTTTATAATCTCCAAATTAGATGTCAGAATAAGATCTTTTAATTCTGGACATTTCCTAGTATGCAATTTTCTAAATTTTGCCTTGTTTGGTGATTTTTCATATTTTAGCCTAATTTTGTGCTTAAAATGAATTAGAATTTTTCTAGGATTCCATGAGGTCCCCTCACCACCCTAGGATTTCATCACTATATATTGGAGGTTGTAGCCCCTTGCGCATTCTTATTATGGAATAATAAAATTTCAAAGAGGTTTTCTTCTTTTCTTAGGTGTTCTCTCCTGTAGCTTTCTGCTTGCACCACTGTGTTGTTGGGTTTTTCATCTACTCAACTTTGCAAATGACAAAAATTATTTTCTCAATAATCATTTATAAAGATGTAAACAATAGCATCGTGTAATAAGTCTCTCACAGTTTCTTTATTCTATTAATTTAAATTTATTCTGTTACCACTTTTTGGGCATCTTGTTCAGATGAAATGCTGCACTAATCTCATGTGTGGGTTCGTATTTTGTTATGAAATGACTGTTTTATTGGATTCCTCCCGCTCTGACATGGACCCTTTTTTTTTTTTTTTTTGGGTGTAAATGCATTTTTTGTCCCTATATTTTGATCATATTTCTATTTTGGTCCCTACATTTTTATTTTACCACTTTTAGTCCCTATTTTGAAAAACGCCATCCATTTCAGTCCCTATCGTCAGTTCCCTAACAGAAATATCCTACGTGGCTAATAGTGTGCACTGCTGGCACCATAAATGCTGACGTTGCTATTAAAATAATATTTAAAAAAACTTATTTAGCATTCAAAAATGCGTCAGCAATTTAAATAAAAAAAGCCAAAAATAAAAAACTTTTAATTTATTAATTTAAATTAAAATTGAAAAAATAACCAAACAAAACATTAAAACTCAATCTCATATTTCCAGTTAACAATGACATCAAAAATATATATATTTCCAGTCAACAATCTATTTGACCCAACTCATTTTTTCCAAATTCTCTCTCTCCAAAAATCTCCAAGAACAATTGGAATCTCTCAAGCTCTCTCTCTCTACGGGCTGACTAAAGGCAAACTCTTTCTTTAAATCCATCGCCGAAACGATGAAGCCGTTGGTGGTGAGGTATGTGAAGTCGGGTGCGATGGGTTTGATCTGGGTTAGAGATAGGGAGAGGTTGAGATCAGCTTGATCGGGGTTAGAGAAAGATGATGGGATCAGTTGCTGGTGGTGGTGGTATGGCTGGCTGCGGCGTAGCGCAAAACCAGTGACAGCGCCTCCATGGCCATCTCTCCTCCAACCCGAGCCTCCATGGCCAACCACAGTCATGCCTAGTTCTCTCTCCTTGATTTGAACATACTCAGAAGTCAGATCTATCCCCTTTCTCCATCTTCGATCTAGACGGTTAGATTGGGTTTTTGCTAGTTTTCATTTGGGTTTGCTTGGGTCTGTAAATTTGGATGAAGGTGTGTAAGTACTTTGGGTTTGTTGAAGGTGTTTTGAATCTTTGAAGGTCTTTGTGTTTGTAATGAGATGTGAAAGAATCAACTGAGTAATTGTTGAATTTCTTTGTGTTTTGTAAATCTGTGGGCATGTCTTTATGTTTGTAAATCTAATTTGAGTGATTTTATGGGTTTCGTTGCTAAGGAAATACAAGAAAAGAGAAAAAAAAAATTGATTTTTTAATTTTCTAGGCAAGGTTTGCTGGGGGAGAAAATGAAGAACAGAAGAACACATGTTCTGGGTTCTTCATGTTCTTCCAAAAAAAAATTAATTAATTATTTTCTTTTATTTTTAAAAAAAATAAAAAGGTTAGAAATTTTTTTATGATTTTATCTGATGTGGCTTTTTTTTTAATGTAAAATTACTGACATGGCATTTTTTAAATGCTAAATAAGTTTTCTAAAATATTAGTTTAATGGTCACGTCAGCATTTAGGGTGCCAGCAGTGCACATCGTTAGCCACGTAGGATATTTCTGTTAGGGAACTGACGGTAGGGACTGAAATGGATGGCGTTTTTCAAAATAGGGACTAAAAGTGATAAAATAAAAATGTAGGGACCAAAATAGAAATATGGTCAAAATGTAAGGACCAAAAGTGCATTTACGCCTTTTTTTTTTTTTTTTTAAATATCAAATACTGTGATTTAGCAACCATTTTTATAGGTGTAAATGCACTTTTAATCCCTACATTTTGACTTTTTTTCATTTTGATCCCTACATTTTAATTTTACCATTTTTAGTCCCTAAACCAATTAACGCGTGTTATTTTCGTCCTTTCCGTCAGTCAACTGACGGAAATATCTAAGATGGCTGACAGAAAAATTAAAATATTATAAAAAATGTCACATCAGCATCTAATTTTTTTTTAAATAATTTATCAATTTTAACTAAATAAAAAAAGAAAAAACAGAATTAAAAACAATAAAATACATAAATTTAGATCTAATTCATTTTGAACAAGAACACACAAGAACATGATCATAGATTTAAACATCAACACAAAAACATAAGAGCACAAACCAAGAACCAAACACAAAGAACACAATAACAAACATCAAGTTATTCAAGTCATTTTTGTATTTTATCAAGTTACACATAGCTAAGCAAAGAAAAATTGATCTTCTGTAAAATGTTACAAACCCAGTGAGTTGGTGGTTACAGTTACAGCTACAACTCTCAAACCCAGATCTTCTGTAAAATCAATCTCCTAGAACCAAATCCGAATCTCTAGCAAAACAACCAAACCTAGAAGACCTATAAACCCAACAACCAAACCAATCTCCAAAAAAGCAAACCTTAACCTTCAAACCCATAAATTTTCTTGAGAAACAAACACAAAAAATCCAGATTGGTTGAATTATGAGAGAGAAAATGAATCGTCAATGAAGATCGAGTCAGATGCCCACAGGAAAACAAACCAAAACCCCCAATTTTCTCAAACCCAAACAAAATAATCAAATCCAAAAATTATCAAACCAACGGCAAGCAGATCTGCTTATCCCTCTTCTGGGTTTTGATCATGGAGGCTTCGATGCTTGGTGGGCAGCATGGATTGGAGAAAACGATGGGCAACACGGCATCTCCCCCTTGTGTTTGTTGTGAAACTCGGATCGGTGGTGGTGGTTGTGGCTTACTTCCTCACCATTCACCACCACCAGCCACCATCAAGGTAGCCTCCTTGATCTCTCCCTCTATCTCTTCTTTTCTTGGACTCACCCACTCGGTGCCTCTTTCTTTGATTCGGGTTGGTGTGGGGGGTTTGGGTTGTTCAATGGTTCAAAATATGTCTGAGTTGTGATTGAAATTTGATTGTAGGATTTGGTGGTGATGGATCTGGTAGTGGTGGTGCTGGAGGTCATTCGGGTTTGGTGCTGGTGGATATGGGTTAGTGTGGCGGATTGTAGTGGTGGTCATTGGGTTTGATGGTTTAGGTTTTGATTTTTGTGGAAGAACACAACATCCATTTTTTATTTAATTTACAATTGATTTTTGGTGGAAGAATGTATACAAATTTTGGAATAGAAATTATTTAAGTACTGTTCTTGTTATTTGGGTTTGTGTTCTTATAATCTGGGTTCGTGTTCTTGTGTTCTTATGATCTGGGTTCATGTTATTGTGTTCCTATGATCTGGGTTCATCTTCTTGTTTATTTTTATTTAAATCTGATGTATTTTTATGTTTTAAATTTTGTTTTTATGTTTTTTAATTTTGTTAAAATTAATATATATATTTTTTAAATTAGATGCTGACATAGATGCTAACATGGTATTTATTATTATTATGATTTTGCCACGTCAGCGTTTAGGATGCCACCTTAGATATTTTCGTCGGTTGACTGACGGAAAGTACGAAAATAACACGCGTTAATTGGTTTAGGGACTAAAAGTGGTAAAATTAAAATGTAGGGACCAAAATGGAAAAAAGCCAAAATGTAAGGACTAAAAGTGCATTTACGCCCATTTTTATATGATTCTGCTTGGTGAAAAGCAACCATCTTGACAAATGGTCCTCTGTGTTGGGAAATTTAGACCCTAGTTGATAGAATTAACAAGTTTTAAACCCAAGTTGTTAATTAGATTTATTATGAATAAAACTTGTTAAAACAAACAAACATCAATATCATGTCAAAATCATGCAGCGAAAAAATAAATAAGACAAGATATGATGACCCAGTAAAACCAATGAAACAAACTAGTTTCACAGTAAAAAACCTGGGGGGAAACCTTCCCGAAAAGCAATCCACTATATTAAAGAGAAGTTTCAGATCTAGTACAAAACCTTTGTCCTTAGACTCTACAATCCATGTAGATGAACTCACAGCATAAACCTTTTATCGCTTCAGAACTTCTGAACTCTTCAATATATGAACGCCACCCTTTCTGCACGGATCCCAATACGTGACTAACCAATGATGCATGGCTCCCAGTACGTGACTAACACACCAACTTGAAGAAGATTGTTGGCTGCAAAGTTCTTCACTTCATCAACAATGAAGATCAAGAAGCACTTAGTTACAAAACCCTAAGGCGCAAAGACGCAGTAGTTTCTTTTAGAGAGAATAAGGCCTTCGGTCACCTTTTTCATATGCTCTCCTTGTATTCTCTTATGTGACGGCCTCTAAAATAAGCCTTATATATGTCTAGGGTTGTGAGAAAAGAAATTCTACACAAATACATAAGCATAGGCCGAAAATCAAATCTGGAAATCTAAATTTCGTAATTCTAGATAGATACCTCGACAGATAGCTATCTGTCGAGCCTGTTGCTCGATCGATCGAGAGGTGTCGAGGAGGTGTCGAGCCTATCTGTTGCGAGCTATCGAGGGGACAGAAAGTTGCTCGATCAATCGACCTAGCTATCGAGAGGTATCGAGATTGCGATAAAAAGAAGCTGAAGAGCTCGATAGATAGCTTAGCTGTCGAGAGGTGTCGAGCAGCTATCGAGCTTTAAAAAATCAGCACTTCTTCACTTGTTTTTTGGATAGATTTGCATGGCTTCAATACTAGACTTGAACTCTTGTTCCTTGAAGTATTAAATACATCCTAGATCTACCCAATTACATGTAAAGGGTGTTTTGTCAAAGGATTATCCAATTACATAAAATAATGACATATGTTCCTAACAAGTGAATCACATATGTCTTAACAATCTCCCCCTTTGGCAATCCGTGACAAAACCATAACAAACAAATGAGATATGAGAAAAGTCATAAATCACTCAACTCATATTCACTTGTTGAATACAATAAAATCTATCATAACACAAACCCTTGAAAAACTTTGCAAGAAGAAAGTTTATGGTAAGTAGACTTTGACAACCTGTATTTCTGAAACACTTTAAACAAAACTCATCAAGGCGTCTTAGTGTGAAACAGAAATAATAGATTGCATACAAGTAATAAGAAACATGTGTATAAAGATAGAAAAGAAACAACACATGTAAAGGTAGGTGAAGATGACATACATCATCATAAATATATCAAAGATAAGCACAATGCATGTAAAGATGGTCACAAGACCGGTGTACACGAAGAAGGAGGTAAGCACTCCCCCTAACAAGATGAAACACATCTCCCCCTTACAGAGGCATGTATTTCTCCCCCTAACATGTAGAATCTTATAAAAAAAAACCACGTATTCTCCACAATTTCTCCCCCTTTTTGTCATGATTGACAAAGGGTACAAGAAACTAGAAAGTTTCACCCGAGAAATATAAAGATGATCAAAGATGATCAAGGGGGTACAAAGAATCTATATAAGTGCATGAATGTAATGAAATAAGATGCTATGGATGACAAGATAATAGAAAGATGCAAAACATATAAAAAACAATGCATGCAAGAGTATCTCGACAGATCGAGAAGCTGTCGAGATGAGCAAAAACAGTTTTTCAAAGAAGAGAAAAACACAGATAAGAAAGCAAGCAAGCATGCTACTCAATCAAAGATCCAATCAACATGTTAAGCTCTCAAAATCATCTCTCAACAAAAAATGTTGAGCACATGGATCCAAAAAGCACACACACACTAAACAAGTCTAACTAATTTTATACTTTAAAAACAAGTTAAGATAGTTTAGTGAGCATACATTAACACATGTATTCCTTGTGATGGACAAATTACATTGTACCTACACATGTATTAAGAGTAGTAAAGAATATTGTGTGTTGTGTGAAAAATATCGCAAGATTGCATAAATGTCAACTAATTATGACGATTTGAGATATAAGAAAATCACTTTAACTCACACGCAATCATAACTGTTTAATGGGGACTATCACCTTCAAGGTAAATCCTATAACTCCCACATCTCCTAGAATATACACTTGCAATCATATATAAAACATTTTAATCTTTTTGCTTTTTATTTTTCTTTGCATATCTTTCTTTTTAAGCAAATTATGCATGAGCATATAAGAGATAGAAAAGAAATACCAAATTATGTTAAGCATTTGACATTCTAATTTTACTATGCCGAAGCACACAAATGTCATTCATGATTGGCGGGCAACAGTGGTGAGATGGTTATTTATGTTTTTCTCTTAGGATTTTCCAGTCCTTCCCGTTAAAAAGAGTGATACGAGTGTTAAGTACAAGAGATTACTTAATCTTACTCTGTTTCAATGGCCATCTAAGGTACACAAATACCAATGTACACAAGTATTAATGTACACAAAACACACACACTGTTTTTGTATTTTTCTGATTTTTCCCTTTTTTTATTTTTATTTTGAAAACAAAACAAAATAAAAACTAAACAACCAGACAAAAACAGACAAACAACATGAAAGAATAAAGATAGATGCAGATGCATGAAAGCATGATTCCAAAGCAGATGAGAAATCAAGCAAAGAGAGTCCTACTTTAGATAGAAAGAATTAAAGCAGAGGACAAATAGAAAAGACAATTAAGTTTTAGGCTCCTTTCTCACCCACACAGCACGAGTCTTTGGCCATGAAGATGAAAAGACACGTGTCCTAGTATGTCTACTAAAGGATATAGAAGAATTAGAATTCTATTGAAATTGAGTTAAAAAGCTCAAAACTTTTAATAACTCTCCAAACAAAGAAGTAGATCCTTGAAAGGAAACTTGTGACCGTTTGGACACTTGCTTTTGAGGATACAACTTATAGCAATTAGGACGACTGTGTCCAGAAACACCACAATGGTGACAGACATGAGGTCTAACAAAAGATTTAAAATTAGCCAGATCAGTTTTGGATTTCATACATTTATCACCTTTCTCAGATTAGGGCACAAAGATAGTCCTTGATCCAAAAGCCGTGGAAGAGGAGGGGCCGGAGGAGATAGCATATCCTAAGTTAGTTTTATCAGAACTAGGTTTTTGAGCACTCAAAATTTCATCAAGCTTTGTACTAGACATCCTCTCTATTTGAGTTCTAGTTTGACTAAGCTTTACCTCAAGATTCTTAACCTTCTCTTCTAATGAGGTGTTCTCCACAACAAGAGTCTCAACTAATCTTGTAATCTCATCTAGCTTGACTAACAGATCAGTTTTTTTAGTTTTTACCTCATTAAGCTCTTTTCTACAAAGATGAGAAGTCTTTTCAGATTTTATAAATTCAATGCATAACTTATCATAGGCTTCTTGAAGGGTCAACTTCTTGGGTACTTCATCATTAGAAGAATCCTCACTGTCGCTAGCACTCTTCACAATCACCTTATCGGTTGAAGCAACAAAGACCATAACGTGACTACATTCATCCACATACTCATTAGAAGAGTCATTCTCAATATCACTCCAAGTAGCAATCAACCCTTTATCTTTTGATTTCTTAGTCTTTTCCTTCATGAGGTAGTTTGGGCACTATATCCTCATATGACCAAAACCTTTGCACTCATGGCATTGGATGAGGGGTTTCTCATTCTCTTACCCTTCCTTGAGGATTTAGATTTCCTAAGAGATTTGCCCTTATCATTTTTCCTAAATTGAATAAACTTGATAATCTCATCAGTTATGAAGGTTAGATCCTCATCCTCATCTTCATCTTCATCTTCACTTTCATCTTTATCTTCAGAGTTCTCAATCTCTTTCTCTATACCCTTAAGAGCCAAGTTTCTACTCTTTCCACCTTTTCCCATTAAACCTAATCCCATCTCATAGGTTTGAAGGTTCCCTACAAGCTCAGTTAAAGGAATTAGATCAATGTCCTTCACTTCTTCAATGGCAGTGATCTTGGCATGGAATTTTTCAGGTAAAGACCTAAGAATTTTTCTAACAATTTTGGATTCTGCAATACATTCTCCAAGGTTGAAGGCAGAATTCACAATATCCTTGAGTTTGGCATAGAACTCATTAAAGGTCTCATCCTCCTCCATCCTTATTTCTTCAAAACTACTAATGAGTCGTTGAAACTTTACAGTCTTTACTGCCTTGGTACCTTCATAGGTGGTCTCAAGAATGGTCCATGCTTCCTTGACAACTTCCGTGGATGATATTTTCTTGAATTCCTCATTGGTCACCCCACAAAATAAGGCATTCAAGGTCCTATCGTTGAAATTTGCCGCTATGATTGTTGCTTCATCCCAATTCACCGGCACTTTCTTTGGCTTAATCCAACCAACTTCAACAGCTTGCCATACTTGTTCACCTAGAGCTTGCAAAAAAACTTTCATACGAACTTTCCAGTATACATAATTAGTTCCATCAAATAAAGGAGGAATCAAAAAAGATTGTCCACGATCCATGACAACAGGGGTCAAGGATCTCACTCAGGAAATTAATCCAATCAGAGTGAACCCGTTCTGATACCACTTGTTGGGAAATTTAGACTCCAGTTAATAGAATTAACAAGTTTTAAACCCAAGTTGTTAATTAGATTTATTATGAATAAAACTTGTTAAAACAAACAAACATCAATATCATGTCAAAATCATGCAGTGGAAAAATAAATAAGACAAGATATGATGACCTAGGAAAATCAATGAAACAAATTAGTTTCAGAGTAAAAAACCTGGGGGGAAACCTTCACGAAAAACAATCCACTATTATAAAGAGAAGTTTCAGATCTAGTACAAAACATTTGTCCCTAGACTCTACAATCTCTGTAGATGAACTCACAGCATAAACCTTTTACCGCTTCAGAACCTCTGAACTCTTCAATATATGAACGCCACCCTTTTTCCACGGATCCCAGTACGTGACTAACCAATGATGCACGGCTCCCAGTACGTGACTAACACACCAACTTGAAGAAGATTGTTGGCTGCAAAGTTCTTCACTTCATTAACAATGAAGATCAAGAAGCACTTGGTTACAAAACCCTAAGGCGCAAAGACGCAGTAGCTTCTTTCAGAGAGAATAAGGTATTCGGTCACCTTTTTCATATGTTCTCCTTGTATTCTTTCATGTGACGACCTCTAAAATAAGCTTTATATATGTCTAGGGTTGTGAGAAAAGAAACCCTACACAAATACATAAGCATGGGCCGAAAATCAGATCTGGAAATCTGAATTTCGTAATTCTCGATAGATACCTCGATAGATAGCTATTTGTTGAGCCTGTTGCTCGATCGATCGAGAGGTGTCGAGGAGGTGTCAAGCCTATCTGTTGCGAGCTATCGAGGGGACAGAAAGTTGCTCGATCGATCGACCTAGCTATCGAGAGGTATCGAGATTGCGATAAAATGAAGCTGAAGAGCTCGATAGATAGCCTAGCTGTCGAGAGGTGTCAAGCAGCTATCGAGTTTTAAAAAATCAACACTTCTTCACTTGTTTCTTGGATAGATTTGCATGGCTTCAATACTAGACTTAACTCTTGTTCTTTGAAGTATTAAATACATCCTAGATCTATCCAATTACAAGTAAAGTGTGTTTTGTCATAGGATTAGCCAATTACATAAAATAGTGACATATGTTCCTAACAAGTGAATCACATATGTCTTAACAATCTCCTCATTTGGCAATCCATGACAAAACCACAACAAACAAATGAGATATAAGAGAAGTCATAAATCACTCAACTCATATTCACTTGTTGAATATAATAAAATCTATCCTAATACAAACTCTTGAAAATTTTTCATTTACTTTATTAACAGCACAGACGAGATACGAATATTTTTGCGAAGTGTATATGAAAGGATGACTAGAATAGTAACTTCGTCCTCCATAGAATCTAAGGTGCCTAGATTTGGAATTACAATTGTTTGCACTTTGGAATTTTATATTCTTTTCTTCGTAATTTTAACTGAAACAATAATTTTATACAATTGAAAAACAACATTTTTTATATATTTTACCAAACACTTAATTGTAATTTTAAAAATCGTATTTTCAAAACGCACGTATTAAAATTGTAACTTTTATTTATGCATATTTTCAAATGGTTAAGACTTAAAAGTGCGGTGTATTAATAGGAAGCCCTCGAAAAGACCAATCACTTTGAACCAAATGTCAAGAGGTTTTGGATTTGAGTATTGAGTACTTACTCATACTTCAAAATGCAAAAATTGTGGTAATGCGTCGAGTAGTGGCACGCATTATTGTGTGCTAGTGGTATTTATTGGTTTGCCTAAAAACCCAAGTGGCAATGTACCATGGGGGCTTGGGGGCAATGACTACACAATAATAGGGATTATAGGGTTTCCAAAGAGGGACAAGGAGTAGTAGAGTTTTGGAATGAAAACAAATGTGAAAATCAAGATTTGGGTAGCTGTGATTAGTGATGTGAATAGTAATTGTGAATAGTAAAATTAAAGAAAATAGATAAATTCTAGGCATAGTACACATGCTACTCCCATTATTTGTTTAGACAAAGTTTCTCCCCAAATTCTCCTATCTTTTTATTGAATATGTTTTTTGAAAATTTGATTTTTTTTTTTTTTTTTTTGGAACAAAAGGAAGAGAATTTTATTAGAACATACTCTGTATACAAGTAATGCCAATACTAATCAGTTTGGCCGTGGGGGAGATACTAACCACATCTCAGTCGTATCCCCAAGAAACTAAAATACAAAAACCAACAAGTCCTTAAAATCATGGCTTTCTGCTCACACCTGCTGTGCTGCCATGAAAGTTTGGTACTCGGTTAACAACTAGCTGCTCCTTCCATGATAAACCGTGGCTGTAGCTGAATATACTCGAAATAATATTTGTTCCTTGCATTTAAATGCTCCACGCCGTGATTGTCCATTTGTCCAAGTCCGAAAATTTGATTGTTAGATTGCATGTTCTTTATGTTTTTAACACGCATTTCAAATTTTGTTCAAATTTGATGTTATTTACTATTCAATCAATAAATTTATTTTTTATGCATAATTTTAGACCACAAAAATTTGAAATTGAAAACATTTGATTGACAACATAGCTATTGATTCTTGATCTTTTTGAAATTTTGCAAGCATGAAAGATATAATAAAAACTTTTATATTTTCAAAATTCACATCCAATAAAAAGATATAGGAAGAATTTGAGGGTTCCAAAAAAAAAAAAAACTCAGACGTACCCAAGTCTCAAGACTGTCAAGTCTCAATAGAAAATTGTAACAAGAACCTGGTTGTGGGTTGGGCTGACTAACTGAACATGAATCTGAAATTGGACCCACAAATTGGACCGAACTGCTACTTTCTTCTTCTTCTTACTTATCTTTTTTATTTTTATTTTTTGCTAAATTGCAAATAACATCTCTAAAGTTTAGGAGTGATTGGATTTTACACCCTAAAGTTTCAGAATTTAGATTTTATCCCCTGATATTTGGGGGTATTTGGATTTTACACCCTCACGTTTCAAAATTTGGATTTTAGCTCCTATATTTTAGAGGTGTTTAAATTTTACCCTTTAAAATTTAGGAGTGTTTGAATTTTACATTCTAAAGTTTCATAATTTTGAATTGTAAAATCTAAACACTCACAAACTTTAGGGGTAAAATTTAAATTCTAAAATATTAGACTGTAAAATCTAAACATCCCAAACTTTAAACTTTAAGTATAAAATCTAAATTATAAAATTATAAAATCTAAATTATAAAATTTTAAGTCGTAAAATCCAAATCACCGGACCATTTGCAATTTACCCATTTTATTTTTAAAAATAAATTGTGTCGGGACTTGGCCTTAATGGGTCTCTTTGGACCCACGAGACTTAACCAAAATCTCAGTCTCAGGGACGGCGGCGGCGTGCGGCGGTCCGGCGAAGTTTTTCAAACAACCTTGCGGCAAGCATCGGCCCAAACGGCAATTTAGTTATTGTATGGTTAGTTACAAAGAAGTGAATGGATTTAGTTCTTGACAGCTTGTTCCTATATAAGAAGAGTAACAAGAGAGGTTGTTACTGCACAAGTTTTTTTTTTTTTTTAAACCTATTATTGGTTGTTAGCATATGTGCTTGCTTTTTGAAGCTTTTGAGTTTATTTGAATCTCAATATTTTGTCCCACAATTTTTTTTGGTTCTGTGCTGGGATAGTCAGTTTATGGGCTCGATTTGTTTCATGGGAATATAATTCATAACTTCATTCATTTTGCTGCTTATTCTTTAGTACCTGATGTCATTAAGCACTGGATTTGTTGCTTTGAAGGAGATGATTTATATTGGTCTGCTTGTCTAAAAGAAAAAAAAAATATTGCATTTGGTCTTATATTTAGAAGAATATTAATAAAAGATCCCGTGGCTCCCAAATTTTTATCAAGTTATCATAATTCAAGGGAGATACATTAATAGAAAGCCCCTTCATGTAGATTTGTTTATACAAAATAGGAATAAATAAAATTTTAAATGTTCATGAACATAGTTGTATATTAATATTTGTAAGGAATTTGCACATAAATACATAATTATGTGAAACCAGATGTGCTTGAATTTGGACGTGCAGAGTCTGTGAGTGAGATTCTTTTATGCTGTAATGAAGATTAATTAATTAATTAATTATTTTAGATTTTAAATTTTAAATTTTCAAAATTGATTACTATATAGCTATTTGGTTGGAAATTTTTGACTCAATATATTATTTTGTCTTTGATAATTTCACATTGAGATTGAGTAGACAATATATCCATAATATGGTTGAGTCTTACCTTGCATTGCTTCTTTACATTCTACTTTGTTGTCTTTTTGTCCATCTTAATCCTTTCCTCCTTTAGTTAAGTTATGCTACTTCAATAATAGATAATGATTTCATATTTTAATTGAACCTTATGAAGGTTAATTGGGCTGGGTTTGACAAGGTAGAGGGTGAAGGAGATTCCATTCTGCAAGTTCTCCTGTTGGGCCACTGGTCTGGTTTCCGGGCGTGGGATGTTGAGGATGCACATTCTGTCTGTGACCAAGTTTCATTCATGCAAATGCTACCAAAACCAATAGCATCAAAGAGATATTGAGACAATTTTGTTCTGATGGGTCCCTTTCTGTAGGTAGAATAGAAACATTGATAATGGGATAGACACTCCTTGCAATGGGAGCATCCCAAACTGCCATGATCCAGTGAGTGACAGATTTTTGCCTACTGCTGTTTGGTTTCATTCCTTGAGATCTCAATCTTTTGTTCATGGCCTAAAGTTTATGGGCCCCTGATGGCTTGCTTATGGTGGAAGTCCAGTTGTAGTCTCAAACTTGGGACATGTCAGTCACAACATCCAATGCCTTCTGCAAGCTTTCCTGGTTTTCCTTCAAATGGGAGCCTCATGGCAAGAGAATCAAGCAAGCAACTTCCTGCTGGGGTACATGCTTTTCTTGAGTTTTGTTTTTTCTTATTGAAATGCCTTTCCCTTTATCTCTTTATACACTGTGTTTGCAAGTTTGACTAGAGGTCATACACTTTTACTTTGCTTGTGCTACTTTACCTAGGTGAATGTATTATATTGCATAATGGAAGCTGTGTGACAGATCTTGTTATGGTTAACCTATCATATAAATCATTAAGTCCATTTCAAGGCATGAATTACCTTCTACTGAACACGATATCAACCTTTTTTTTTTTTCCTCCCTTCGGTTAGTGAACATGGTAGCAACATTGTCTTTGGCATTTATGATGAATTGATTTCCTACCTATGTCACTCCATTTTTGATCTTCAACGAACACAGTAGCAACTTAGTCTGTGGTAGATCATGCTGTTGTGGTATTTACTGGAAGTTGTTTTATGAACTAATTCTGGCATGATCCCTTTTGATATCTCACTTATTTTTCCCTAGGTTTCTTATTGTTTTCTTGTGTTTATCAGGTCAGATATTGTAAGCAAAGTTGTTATTGCCCATTTTAGGACATACAAGAGTCCTATTTCAGCATTATGCTTTGACCCTAGTGGCACAAAATAAATGTTTTCAAAATAATGCTTGGACAATCTCATAAACTCCTCTGCATCTGATGCTGGTGCATCTTATGTATGTCTTTATAATTCTGTCATGGTACCTTCCTGAATATGTCATTATTGTCAAGTGCTTATATGTTTTTTGGATATCAACATCAGTGACAATAGCAACTGGATTATGATTAACTCATCAAGGGGGACACACAATTTGTTTGTTATAAATCCTTTCAAAGGATCAGTAAACTTCCAGTCTGCTGATGCTCTAGTTTTACAACCAAAAATGGCATTTTGGGTGTTATGGTTAAGCCCGCGGTTAGTTGGCCACCTAATCAAGAGAATAAGGAATGGAACTAATGGATGGAAAGGCACTGTTAGTGGTGCTGCAGCAGATGCAACTAGCAAGATGAGTTCCCTTTCTGGGGCTACTGCTTCATCTTTCCACAATTGCAGAGGCAATGCTTTAATTGTGGATTGCAGCTCTTCAAAAGCAAATTACTACCTTTTGGTTTTTCCTCCTAGTTGTATGGTATAATATACATTGTGAACATCAACTTGTCTAGATCCAACACTTGTTGTGTTTGGATTGCACATGAGTCAGCTCTAGAATGTGATGCAAGATTGGTTGTTGAGGCTATCCAGAAGTGGAATATAGTCAGAAAAGAAACTGAAGAGAGACAGAGAAGTTAATATTGACATATATGGTGAGATTGGGAATTCAGACAGCAATAAAATAAATACTAAAGGATTGAAGGAAGGAAATAGCATCTATCCTGAAGCTAGAGGTGCATTTATGAAAGCAAAAATCAGTCCTAAGGAGAAACATCATTTCTATATATCAGAAGCTAAACTGCAGATGCATCAGCCTTGGACCCCATAGTGGGCAAAACATGAAGTATATTTGTCCGGTGGAATGGAATATTGTGCTTGTTCAATCATGCATACATTTTGTTTGATGTCTAACATCTTGTTTAGGGGGTTAAGGATTATGTTTAGAGGAACATGTATTTTGAGAGTTCTACTTTCTGCAACATCCTTTAATGAGTTACGGGGAAAAGGGTTGGTGCTTCAGTGTATTCAGGCAAGTTTTCTTAAGTTGTCAACAATGATGTGGGACAATAAATATTCAAACATGTTCGAAGGTCTTATCTGTTTGTACTGATGCACCCAAGCATCAGTGCTATATATTCAAGGAAAATGGTTTTTGTTTTCAAAAATAGGAGATGCAATGAAGAGTAGTCATTTACATGTTAACAACATGGTAATGAGTTAAGGATGATATTGCAGGGTATAAATGAAAAGGATGATAAAGATGCCTAGATCTAGAATTATTCTTCAACATTGTATCACAATTATATCCCAATACACGCATGGATTCACACTCTAATAATGAACAAACTCTCTAGCTTATTGATGCTCTGACACTAAGATAATTCAATGGTGCTATCAAATAAGGTAATGAACAAACTCCTGACTTACTGAGTTTTCTTTCAATTTTCAAACAATATCACAAGGGCCACTTAGCACCAGATCTCTTATTTAGAGCAAAGCCACCAAATCCTAGCAGTTATTCCATTTCCAATTACTGCCATGGGTGGAATTAAGGTAGCATACTCAATTTGGTTTCCTCATCATCCCACTCCAAAGCAAACCACCATTGTAAGTCTCCTTTTATTTCTTTTATGGTGTCTGTATTTTGTTTAGCAAGAGGCAGCCTTCTGAGACGATCGCATTGCAACACTTTAATCTGCTCTAGACATGGCCATGTCATTTCATGTCTACAAAGAGTTCTTAATTTGGGGTGACCCACCAATTCTAATATCCTTAGTTTTGGAACAACAT
>JARYZH020001340.1:0-31720 GCA_030021035.2 Notholithocarpus densiflorus
CAATTTTCAAAAGAATAATTCAATTGCTAATTATAAATCCCATCTGATATGCATGTCCTTTTTACCCTCCTAATCCCCAAACATTTTTGTAACTTAGGTTATGTTTGGTAACAGATTTTGTTTTCTATTTTCAAAAACTTGTTTTTGAGAATATAAAGAAAAAATAATTTTCTTGTATTTTTGAAATCAAAAACATGTTTGGTTAGTTAAAATTAAAAAAAATAGTTTTTTGAAGAAAAAAAATAGAAAATACTAAAATATGTTGTTACTAGGATTTGAACTTTAATACTAACTCATTGAATGAGACAGATTCATTAAATTAAATGCGTATTTCCATTAACTTTTGAAAATTAAAAACTAAAAACAACCATTTTCATGTTTTCAGTTTCCTTCACAAATTGAGTTTTAAGAACAGTTTTTGTTTTCTGTCCATTTTAATTTGCCAAACAAGATTTTTAGTTTCAAAAATAGAAAATTATTTTTGAAAATAGAAAATAAGGGAAAAAAAACAGTTACCAAACATACACTTAGATTCCTAGAAATTCTAATGGTGCAGCCTAATGGTGTTTTTTTATTCTTTTGATATTGGCTATTGTATCATTTGTTTTGAATCTATTATTAGGGTCAAGTCTTGCTATTTTATAATTCCTCAATTTTGCTTTAATAAATTTTTTTTTCCAAAAAAAACTAATTCTCAACTTAATAAAAAGGGGAAATTACGCTTTGTTCGCATGTGGTTTGCCCGAAAAATACTTTGTCTATCTATGATTTAAAAATTAACACTTTACCCACCTGAGGTAAGCTCTGTTTGTCTCTAGTTACCCACCTCTGTTAAAAATAGGGGTAATTTTGTATCTTTACTATTATTTTATGTCTCTCTCCTCTCAAAATATAAAAAACTAAAAAATCAAGAGAAAAAAAAAAGATCTAAAAGCTAGGTTTTGGCAAGGACCCACATCTTCCTACTTCCATTTTTTTTTTCCCATCCATTCTCCTTTATATCCATTCTTTTTTTTTTTTTCATTCACCTTTCATTGAAATGAAACCCCATTAAATATTTATTCTTCTCCACATAAATAAAATCTCCGTTTGGAATAACAAAAGATGTTTGAATGGATATTCAATCTATCACTTGGTTGAAAGTTTAGTATAAATGAATGAAATGGTTATGACCGAATACTTCCATTCTATTATCTTCTAATTCCTTTATAAAATGATTCATTTTCTCTTTATCTTAAGGGCCAAAAAAAGAGACAAATTAAAGGGCAAAGTCATACTAACATTTTTTTTCCTCTCTTTTTTTGCAATTTTTTTTTTTCAATTTTTGTATTTCAACGTCTGGAGAGATTTCAGGTTGAGGAAGGCGCACCACTTGTGTAAACAAATCCCAGCTCTCACCCTATGCCTTTCATCCCAACAATGCAAAGAGTACAGCAATTCTCACCGTGGTTGGTCAGTCGTAAGATCACTTCATGTGTGTCTTCTTCCAAGCCAACTACCAAGTTTGTCTCTTCCCTTAGCTCAATGCGACAAACCTTTATAGTTTATACATATCTCAAGAAGCTCAAGAGCGTTATTGAGTTAACCAATTTCTTCAGAAAATTTTTAATTTTATAAATTAAAAGCTAACCTTAAGATCTTTTTTTTTCTTGATTTTTTAGTTTTTTATCTTTTAAGAGGAGAGAGATATAAAAGGCTAGCAAAAATACAAATTTACCCATGTTTTTAACAAAGGTTGGTAACTGGAGACAAACAGAGCTTACCTCAAGGGGGTAAAATGCCAATTTTTAAACGGCAAAGTGTTTTTCGGGCAAATCACAAGTGGGAAAATTGTAATTTCCCCTAATAAAAATGTTGCAACACTAATTTAAAAAAAAAAAAAAAAAAAAAAAAAAACCTCATTAACTACTATACTATACAACTAAAACAATAAACTAATTAACAATAAAAACAACAATAAAAGGATCCCCAAACAAAGTAAATACCTTGATTTTAATAGTATTCTTAACCTTAGTTTTAGTTGCTAACATGTCTCTTTACTTCACCTCACTCCTCACTTTATCAATTCAAACTCCCCTCCAAACAAGATAAATGGTAGCCTCTCAAGCTAACACACTTGTTGATACTTACGAATAAATTGTTTGTCACCACTGTTTGCTTGATTGAAAGCCTTTACAATGTTGGTCTTTGACCATAGAATGCATACATAACTTGTAAGAGACCTTAAATTTATACCCTTTGCCTTTTTGTTTGCTGTGGTGAGTTGGAGGTTTTACGGGGACAGAATACTTAGTTAGATACAGAATTCCTACTACTACAAAGAAGTCAATTGTATATCCAATCTTCACTCCTTCCCATGAGAAGCATGTTTCCTTCCACTTAACTACTGGTGGTTTTGTTTGTGACAAGTCTTTTGAACATAGCACCCAAATTTACATTCCACACAATCCACAATTGTTGGCATAAAAATTTTGATCATTCATTATATCCATTTGGCAACCAACCAAAATCTTGCCTATAAGTTTGTTGTTACTCAAATCCAACATAGTTTTTGCAACTTTCTTAGTGATTTTGGAATCGAAATTAATAGATTGTTGTGTGACAAGTCCATACTCTCTAGATTTTTTAGATCACTAAGACTTAGATGGTAGTCTCCCATAAAGGTTGCAATAAAAATTCATTACTTTTAACGGTTATAATTCAATACTTAACGAAATGCAATAAAAATTCAAATCTAACCAATACTTTTAACAGTTATAATTTCTTGGAAGATGATGGATATGGATTTTGAAATCTGTCTTCAATTACATTTTCCAATCAACATGTTTGTCTCCGTGTGAACTGTGAAGTATATATGAATATGCAGGTTTTACTTTAATTCAATTAGCATATTACCCGTTGCATCTTTTTTTTTCTTTTTCTTTTTTTATAAATAATATTGAATTAGAAGATATTGACAGTGGAAGTTAAGACTTAAGACAATAGATGTTGTGTTTCTATTGTTCTATGAACCTAGGATCAGCTTTTGCTATGCAATTTGCAACAACAATTGCAACAATAACAAGAGAAATACAAAATAACTTAATGGTTTGAACTTCAACATATTTATTGTACTAGTCAATGAGCCATGCATATATTGTACCAGTCAATGAGCCATACATAAGTTATAAGAATATGTATTTATTTTGTAACCTGATAAATATAATTTATTTTTTAAATTTGCTAAAGATAATATACTAGGATTATTAGCCGTCATAGGATTAGGAGTAAACTTAGCCAAAGAGGCATTTTAATACTCAAGAATTCCCTCTTCTAAGTTCTCTTTCTCTCATTCTCAAAATAAATAAGTTCTCTTTCTCTTTCCTATTATGCATATAAGCACCACCAACTTATATTCATTGCGTCCCCCTTTCCGTCTCTACAAATTTATCTTTCTATATACTCTTTTTTTTTTTTTTTATTCTTTATTTGCATTTTTTGGTGTGCTTTGTTAATATTTTTATTATTATTATTTGGATCATATTCTTCTAACTTGTGTCATAACCAGGTAAAATTAACAAGGGTAATATGTTAAAACATCTGTATTTCCAACAAAGCAAAAAATAATTCAAAGCTCCTGAACACCAAGATTGCCCCCATTTAATTCAAAGCAGTCAGCAGAAAAGCATTGATTCCTTTTTACTTTTTCCTTGCACCACATATTTACTAGAACTTTGGAACCATGTCAAAAGGAAATTTGTTCTAAATTTGGTTACAGTACCTATTTGTTTGAGCAGACACTAATTAAGATGCATGCCAATAGTTAAAGAGCATCTTTAGGCTCAGTGCCTCCTAGTGAGGGATGCAAGTGTTCCACCCCTTTGGGTCATGAGCAATGCATATTGCTATGTAACTCATTTGAATGAAACAAGAACAAAAAGTTAATATATTGGGTGTGACAGGCTTTGTGATAAGACACATAAAATTGACTATTGATCAAGAAAGAGCAACAGGCATACTAAACCCAACTGCCAAAAAGCCACTAGACAAATACATTCGAGCATGCAAACATTTCAAGGTTCATAACTTGGTCAAGAAATCTGCACTTGCATACTCTTTCTGAAGGGTAACTTAGAGCAAGGGTAAATAGTGCTAATATGCATCACACTGCAAAGAAACTACCGTGCTGGTAATAACTAAATAAAGGAGGTTGACTATAATTTTGAACTAATACCATTCATCAGGTAAAAAAAAGGAATTGATTTGTTTCTGATAATGTCCCTCTCCCATTCTATCAAAGCACAAATCATCAAACACCACAAACCATCAACTATTTTGGCTCATCATAGCACAGAGAGAGGTATCTTTGTCATTTTGGCATAAATGAACAACAAGAATAAAAACATATGAAATATTTGAACTGACAACATGCCAGCTCTAATTAGTAGAAAATAGCAGATAGAAAGAAGATGCCAAATCTCCACTTCTATTTCTATTGCCTATTACTTAATGTACTGAGAAAGCCACTTGAAACCATCTCCATAACCCATTTTCCTGACAATACTACACATGAAAACCTCAAGGGGACGGACATTTGAGTCTGCCAGGTTTACCTTACCCTTGCCAGTGGTGAAGTTGGTCAGGCCCAGGTGGAAACGCAATTCATCTTCTGAGGCGGCATATGGTATATCAATCTTGTTGCCAAGAATAAGGAATGGAACATTTGCCAAGGCCTCATCAGAGAGGAGAGCATCCAGCTCTTTTTTTGACTCAGCAAACCTCTCCTTGTCATAAGCGTCCACTAAGTAGACAACTGCATCCACCTTCAGAAAGAAAACAATGTATTTAGCAAAAATGCATTACTTAAAAGTACAATAGAAGCATAATTTGAGCCCAAAAAAAACAAATCCTGCAGCACAGTGAAGCAACATAATGAGCATAACTTGAAACATGTTTCTCTTTGTAAGTCAATCAGGAAACAACTTGCCAAATTCCAAATACAAAATTTCAAGAGAGATTTAAGGATCACTATTTCTTTACATTTCCCAAATGGAAGCATTTTTAACCTCAAAACGATTGAAAGCATTCCTCTGGTTTTTAAAACCAGTGACAAGAAACAAGGTCCAATCAAGAAATAAAAATTAACATGTAAGAGGTCAACGACTCACCGATGTACTCGTAAAATTATAAAATGCCATTTTTAATGCAAGAGATCTACAATGTATATTTTGACCTAGATAGATTTGGTACAATGGCAACGAGAATGAATTATGTATGGTGAGATACTATAAGCAGACCTTCTAAACACAAAAGGTGCCATCAGCGAACTCCCATGATCAATGTCTACCTCCCATGAATCAGATAAACATGGAAATGTTTGTCTGGGATTATGAAGGCAGAACTATCATAACATTTACAATTTTGCAGGCTATAACATAAGCAAAAACAATTGCACAGAATGCTGGTATTCAATTAGGATAGCAAAGCTCAGGAATATGTAAGAAGTCACTATTTCTTTACATTTCCTCTGGTTTTAGAACAACTGACAATAAAAAAGGCCCTATCAAAGAGAGAAAAATTGACATGTAAGAAGTCACCGATGTACTAGTAAAAAAAAAATCCATATTTTAATGGAAGAGATCCACAATGCACCTAGATAGATTTGGTAAAATGGCACAAAGTATGAATTATGTATGGTGAGATACTATTAGCAGACCTTCTAAAAACAAAAGGTGCTATCAGCGAACTCCCACGATCAATCTCTGCCTCCCATGAATCAGATAAACACGGAAAAGGTTTGTCTGGGATTATGAAGGCATAACTGTCCTAATATCATTCTGCAGGCAATAACATAAGCAAAACAATTGCACAGGAGGCTGGTATTCAATTAGGATGGCAAAACTCAGGAATATGGGTAGATTTTTATCTAGCTAGTTGAGAGGGAGGGTGGAGGGGAATAATTCATGTACTTGCATAAAAGCAGAAAAATTTCTCATTTTCTTAGTAATTTGATTAGAATGCAGCCAAATCAGTTTAAAACATTACAAGAGCTAATTGTTCCATTCTAAACCAAATATTTGCTATTGTCAAATTTATGGCACATATAGTCACAAGACTCACAACCCAAAGTTTATCACAATTCAAATCAAGGCGAATCTGAATCTGAATCTGGCTTATATTTTTGTTTACTCTTGAGAGTACTTTCATTTAAATATATATATATATATATATATATATATATATATTATCATCACATTCCATGAATCAGGAACTAAACATTCTCACAAAGATGACTATTTATAGATCGATATATCTACCTTGGCATAGTAGTCTTTCCACACTCTACGAGCTATTTGATGTCCTCCCAAATCAAAGGCCTTAAACTTGATTTTCCCAATACTCAACTCCTCTGATGTAGGGTACTGTGTTGGCTGGTGTTGAACTAATCTCTGCAATATTCCATTACCAAAAGGTCCAAAACCCAGAAGAAAAAAAAAAAAAGAAACGAAGAATATCAAGCCAATAGTAATCAAACTATACAAAAGCCTACCAACCATTTGTTTGCTTAGAATCACAATTTAAAAAAATAAAAAAGCTCTTTCAGTCTTAGGTTTTGTGTTGTTGTGGCTTTCGAAATTTATAAATCTCATAGAAACCAATACTGATAGCATGAGCAAAAAAATACTAATAACTATCTTTAATCAGAGTCAGTTTGAAATTCCCTCTTTTTTTGTTTTTGTTTTTTAATGATTTTCCTAATTTTCCTACCTTCCAAGAAACCAGGCAGAGCTTTGTACGAAAAATAAAAATTCAGGGCTAGCACAAATATGCTTCCAGTTGAGTCAAACACTTAAACACATAATCGCATCTACTTCCTAAAAATCTATTATCTGAATAAATTTCTTTCCGTTTCCAACATTTTCTCATCAACCAAAACCTTCAATTAATTACAAAATATAAAAAATATGCAAATTAAAAGCTAGCTCAATATGATACCCTACAAAGCTCTAATACCCAACTCAAAATAATTTTTTCCAGCATTTTCTAATCAATCAAACATACCATTTAACAACAACAAAAACAAAAATTAAAATTAAAACCTCAATACCCTCAATTTCCAATACCCACTAAAATATAAGAACCTAACACCTAACACCCAAATCAGTCTTTTTTCTTTCCTGGCGGTTTCTGATCTATTAACTACAAGGTCCACATCATTTGATTGCAATATAACCCCCCTTTAAAAATATTCATACTAAAGCTTTATAACATACCCAACATTCTAATAATTTCTAAAAATCAGATACCCAACTCAAATTCATTCCTTTTCCCACATTTCCTCAAAAACCAAAGCCACCACTTAATGGAATAAATATATAAATAAATAAAAACAACAGGATTTGTATTCTTTCATTTCCATTTATTATTATTCAATTTGTAAAAAAAAAATTTAATTAAAAAATCAAAATGAAACACCACAACACCATCAAAATTGAAACTTTCCCAACATTGGCTACTCCTGGTGTTTCCAATTGAGATGTCCAAAGTTTAAATCCCCTGACCCCCAACTAGCAAATTATCAAAAAATTATCATTAACCAAATACTGCAATTTTAACAAACCAACACAAATTTCCAAACAAAATCGAAACTTTCCCAACATTGGCTACTCCTGGCATTTCCAATAGAGATGTCCAAAGTTTAAATCCCCCCACCCCCAACAATCGAATTATAAAAAAAATTATCATTAACCAAACACTGCAATTTTAACAACTAACACAATACCCCAAAAAAAAAAAAAAAAAAGCTTTAAACTTGACATATAGGGTAAAAAAAACTAGGGCACTAGAATTCAGCTGGTTTTAACAAATACCCAAATTTCATTTCCCAGAATTATAATAGTGCTTCCAACTTTAACTCAAAATTCCAAAAACAAAACAAAATACTACTGCCCTTCAGCTGATTTTAACAAATACCCAAATTTCATTTCACAAAAAATATAATGGTCGAAAAATAAAAAATTCCAACTTTAACTCAAAATTTAATACTGATATTCAGCTGATTTTAACGAATACCCATATTTCATAAACAAAAGAAAATACTTTTAGAAGCAACATCAAATGAAAATACAAATCTCAACCAACTTCCCTAATTGTCTTTCTTTAGCAAACTAAGCACATAAAAATTTAACAAATAAAACCCAAAACTTAAAATTTAAAACAGAACAAAAAACAAAACAAAAAAAAGGGTACCTCGTCTTTGAGCATATGAAGCAAGGTGGTTTTACCAGCGTTATCAAGGCCTAAGAACAAAATCTTAGCCTCCTTTTGCCACAACCCTAGCGAAGCTAAAACTCCATAGAACCAATCAAACAAAAACATGATTTTTTTTTATTAGTACCAAATATCTCCAAGATTTAAAGCTAGTGCCACTCGATCTGATCGGGAGCACAGAGACAGAGCTGGGTTCTTGGCGTGGGTACTAAACTATGAGGAATTTTTTTTTGGGGGGTTTGAGGATTGTAGCGTGGTGACTGGCTGGGTAGGTTTGAGAGTTGGTGTGTTGGTGAAATATGAAGTGTGGGGTTTGGTGCCTTCGTGAACCGGGTTACTGGGTGGGGACTATTGGAGCAGTCATTCCAACCAATGAATTCGATGCCACCTATGAAAATTTGTAAATTGTCTTCGTAATTAGCACGAGAAATAAAAAATTACCATAATGTCATATTTGCATAAGTAACTACATTTTATTGGTCGGGAAGAATAGAAATGACAACTTTAGCAGTCTTTTCGTAGACTTAATAATTTCTCATGATGGAGCTGTACATGATACAAAAATGATAAGGTAAAAAACTATTTTAGTTAAATATGGCAAACAGTCAGGTCGGGTCAATCGGATTACGGATCAAAATGTGTTGAGTTAAAAAACGGGTCATTTTAAACGGGTTGAAAAATGGTTGAGCCAATTGGGTTGTGAACGGGTCGAGCCGACTTGTAATTTCACATGAAAAAAATTAAAATAAAATAAAATAAACAAATAAATACTAAGTTTTTAAAGAGAATGAATCAAATCACTTAAGGAAATGAATTGCGCATAATACCTTATTCTTCTTCTTCTTCTTCTTTTTTTGTGCTAAGTGGGCACCTACTATTAATAGACTATTTGTATTATTATTATACATGTGAAAGGGGAAAAAAAACAAACCAAAAAACATAAAATTTTCATATCCTTCCAATTCTGATAGTTTTAAGCATGACTAAAATTCTTTACAGTCATGACAACAAAATATTATATGTTAATAAATCACAGCCAGAATGTTTATAATTACAAATTTACAACTTGAGAGTGAGATAAATTCTGAGCACAAAAAAGTATATATTTTAAGTTTACACATTTCAGATTCAAAGTTCATTAATGATGTGGACTTTTGGACTTTTTCTTTTACTTTAGTTTTGTTTTGGGCTAGTTAGACTTAGTGTTAGTAACTTAGTCTTAGTATTTAAATTAGTGTTAGATGTTTAGTAGTATAGCCATGTAGTTGTAGATGCTTTTGCCTTTAGGGACAAACATAAGGGATGAAAAAAGAACTTTTTTTAATAATTTAAGGATGATAAACAAATTTTTGGTAAACTTTAAGGAAAGATTGTAAAACATTTTCAACAATTAGAGACGAAAAAATGAACTTTTTAAAGTTTAAGGATGGAAAACAAATTTTTGGCAAAGTTTAGAGACTAAAATAATATTTTATAAAAAATTAAAAGATTAATAAATTGCAAACTACGACCCTAAAGTTTGGGATAATTTGATTATATCTCGTAAAATTTCAAAATTTTGATTTGCAACCTAATGTTATGTATTGTTTGGATTTGTTCCCTTCTATCAATGCACTATGTTGAACTGTCCATTAAACAACTTCAAACATTGAGGTTACAAACTCAAAATAATCCCAAACATAAATGGTGTAAAATCAGAACAAATATAAACATAGAGGGTGTTTATGGGGTGCCAATCTTCACTTAAGACAGTTAGGCATGACACATTAACAAAAGGGAATAAATCTAAACAATATCTAACATTAGGAGAGCATATCAAAATTTTAAAATTTTAGAGGACAAAATCAAAATTACCCCAAATTTTAGGGGTGTAGTTCTAAATTTAGTCAAAGCAGAAATACATGTAGTTTTTTTTTAAAAAAATCATGTAAACGGCGAAAAAAAACATTATATATATATATATATAAATGTCAAATAACTTAATATATGTTATTATTATTAGAAATGCATAATTGTAGGGATCAGGAACACTAAAGCTTTATGAACAAATTCAATGTATTTGATTGATACAACTAATTTATAAGGAACAAGAAGGCAATCTACAATGGAAAGACTATTTGAGCTTATTTTTGCTGAAACTGAAAACATTGTAGCAAAATAATTTTTAAATGTGTGAATAGTGCCGTGAGACCCATTTTTAATGAAAAAATTGTTAAAAAGTGAAGTTTATGGATCTTGTAAATAGTGTACGGAACCCACAAATGTGATGAAAAAGGCTGAAAAGTCAAATAAATCATGCTACTGTTCATGAACAGTAGCGTGGACAGTGAAATTTTTCCACCCCTAAAACCGTGCTGAAAAAAAAAAAAAAAAAAAAAAAAATGTAAACACAAAACGCAACTTTTTTTTAATCCGAATCCAAACGGATGCTAAACAGATAGATTCAGAAATCAAGATGAAATATCTGGTTGTATTTGACTTGAATAGGCTTTCGCCGAGGTACACAAAAGTTTTTTGGAAATTTATAATACTTTCTCTTTTTTAGCAGAAAGATCAGATCCCCCTTCCCTATGGGAAGGTCCCATTTTATATCCCCAAATCTCCTTTCTTTCTAGTTGTAGATTACCATGTTGGATGTCAGAGAATTTTTGTCCCATCAGATCCTTTCCTCCTTCCTCTTTATCATGAAAGGTGACTTTTAAAGAGTGCTTACTGTTTAAGCTAGTCATTTATCATTTACTGCGGTCGACGTGAGGTAAGAATACTTAATTAATGCAAATGTAACTATTACTTTGGACTCTGTGTTGTCTCTTTTGGATACTCGGCAACTATTCTGGGCAATGTTTCTCTCCTCGGTTATACTATTGTCTAGTTGTCCTCAACAAATGGGTCATTGGCTTACCTCAGCGGGAAGGCCTGAATTACTCTTCGGCTCCCTTTGGTCTTCTGGCCTTCGAACATAGGATTTGGGCCGAGCCTAGATCTTCAAATTGATGTTTGATAGGCCTTTCTCGGCCTAGGTTTTGTCTGGTGGAAACATTCATCTACAATAATGTATTGGTAGTCTAGTAGTCTAATTAGGGCTGTCCACGGGTCGGGCCGGGTCGGTTTTGGACCCAACCCGGACTCGACCCGCCGGCGTCGGGTGGAGGGGCGGAGGAATCCGAAACCGACCGCAGGAAAAATCAGTCGGTTCGGTTTCGGGTGATGGTTAGCGTCGGTCGGGCCGGGTCGGTTGCTGGAATTAAAAAAGGCATCGAAATCAGAAAAAAAACAGTCTCCGGAATCTGAAATTTTCGCCGGAAACTGGAAAATCTTGCCGGCAACTGGAAAATATCGCCGGAAACTGGAAAAATATCGCCGAAAACTGGATTTTTTTTATGAAATCTGCATTTTTTGGCTAGAAATTGCTGGAATTTGGCCGAATGTGGTTAAATCCCACCAGATCTAGCCGGATCTAGTCGAGATCTTGCCGGATCTGACTTGTTTTTGCAGGATTTGGCTGGATATTTTTTTAGCTCCGGACGGGTTCGGGTTGCTCGGGTTTTGGAGATGCAAACCCGCCACTCGACCCACTGGTGTCGGTTTTTGAAAACGGAAACCCGCCGCCGACCGACTGGACCTTCGGTTCGGGCCGGAATCGGGTCGCCGTCGGGCGGTTTTGCCGGGTTGTCGGGTTCCGGTCGGGTCTGGACAGCCCTAAGTCTAATAGTATGTCAGATGACTCAATATATGTATTATTAGAGATACATGTGCATCTCAAACTATATAATTTACTTGTAGTATGGAGTATGGAGTATGTAAGTTTTATTATATTAAAATACAACATTATGATAAATTATTCAAATAATTAAAATAAATATTAAATTTTAGTTTAAATTTCTTGAAAATTAGATAATAGAGTACCTGAATTAAACTATCCTAATAATTAATAGGGTTTTACTAATGTATGCTATTAGGGTATATGTTAGTAAACCATTTTAGAAATTTTTTTTATGGCAAAGTGAATATGTGATTAATTTTTCTGACAATTTATTCAATTTCTCATAAAAAAATTTCCTAAAATTGATGATTATTGTGTGCTCTAAAGTCATACATTAATTGGACCCTAATTATAAAATAAATAGAATCTTAGTTGGCGTAGAAATTTTAATTTCTTGAAACTTGGGTAATAAAATTAGCAAAATTAAACTATCCTAATAATTAATTTAATTTAATAATTAAGAAGAGTGTATCCACTTGTGGTAGAAAGAAAATAACCACTTTTTTTTCAATAGATCTAACCACATGTCCACAGCCTCTAGGATCAACTCTTATTATATAATAAGTATATGATATGATAGATATAATTTTTTTTTAAATAAATTTACTAGTTTATTAGATTCTCAAAAAAAAATAAAAATACTAGTTTATTTGGTAATTTATAACTTAAAAAAAAATCTAAATACATTCCTATTTGTGTGTGTATATATATATATATTTGTAATTTTCATCAAATTAATTGGTTTCTTGGACACATATAGTAAGAATTAGTGATCCCTAGCCCTACCTAACAAAGAGATGTCCCTGAAATAGGGGTTTAATTGATTGAAAAGCTCGAGCAGGAGTAGGACATTCCAGAAAAATCTTCAATTATAATATCTATATATTAAAAAAAAAATTCAACAAGTAAACTTTTAACAAGTCCGAAATCTATATATGTGATTGTTCTCAAAAAAAAAAAAAAAAAAAAAAAATTATATGTGGATAGATATAAAATTTGGTTCCTAAAGTCCCAAAATCATTTCTTTGATAAAGATTTTTTTTTCCCATTTTAGTTTTTGCTGAATAAATAAAATATACAAAAAAGAAACAAATTCAACTCTATCATTATATCAACTAGGAATGATAATTTTTATCTATATTCATGAACTCATCCATTAACCACCTAATTTGGATAAATCTTCCCAACCCATTTGAATATTTGGATTAAATGGATAAAGACTCATTAGGTTATTTAATTATATGAGTCTTAATAGATAAACTCACTAATACCCATCTAATTTCAGACAAACTTCCAAAGGGAAATGCGAAATTAATCTATACACCAGGGTAATGTCTCAAATGAAACAAAGGTGATAGTGGGTGGACATTAAGAAGAACAAAAGGCAGCAAAGGTTAACAAATCATGGGCCAACGAATTAGCCTTAGCAAAAATTAGACATTGGAAATGTTGATAGCAAGTTCTTTCATTCCCTACCAATCTTTATCACTTCTCAATCAACATTTTGAAGGATCTTGCATGATGGCTTAAATGGTGTTTCGAGAATCACCCTAGAAAATGACAAACTTTAAGAGAAAGGCTTCCATAATTACTCTTTTGTTTCAGCCAACAACATACTACCCACTACCCAACACATCTCTTGCTATCCATGCTTTCAATATACTTTCATCCGAAATTCTACATGTCTATCCCATATAGTAATAGTACTAGTATGGAACAATATATATTGTGGAACATAAAAAGTGAAGTAAAGGATTTGAATTTTTGGCTATAGACAATCCAATTCCATTTGGAAAGGCGAGAATGTTGGAGAACATGCACAAAATATGTGGTGCCAAGGTAAGAAAAACAATCTTCTACTCCTCTATACTCTGTAATTTGGTCATTTTGAGTGCCCATACATATCGGAAGAATTTTGACTATCACACTGGCGTCACTCAAAGCTCAGTGTGATTTACCCTTACATGTCTTGCCAAAACTCTGTTTCTGAATACTGTATCCCATGCACTCCAGTTAGTACTTATTAAAAATCTGTTTTTGAATGCTATAATCAGGAATGGAAATAGATTTTGGTCAAGAAGGATCTGGTTTGGGACTTGGTACGATGGAATCGTTCAATCTTTGGTAAGTAATTCAAGTAATATGAAGTTAATGCACTTTTTGCAAAAGTGATTCAAGTAATATGAATGTTGCTTTGCTGTGTGTGTGTGAGAGAGAGAGAGTTAAGAAAGAGAGACTGTTTATTTATAAAACTCTAGTACTGGTGGTGACGGCTATTGGGTGTGGAAGAAGAAGAAGAAATTTCATCTAGATAGTCAAAATGGTGACCGTTGACAGGTTGTGCCCGTTAGGAGTTAGGAACATTCTAGACTGAAAAAAAAAAAAAAAAAAAAAAAAAGCGCCAAAAACCTTTGGCACTCTCTTTTTCCCACTAGAAGTGTTAAAACACGCAACGCTCGTCTTAAAAATTAATTAGAGTTAACTGTAATTTAAATTCAACTATGTAGTTTTTTTCAACCACAAGTTGAAGATCATAATGATTTTATTAGTCAATAAAAAAATTAGTCAATAAAAAAAATTAGTCAATAATATGGTCATGTGTATCAATCTAATTGAAGAATCTAAATTAGATTATGTAGTTAAATTTTAACTAACAAAAATAGAAACTTTTTTTGTCATACTAGAAGAATGTTATTGCTTTTAAGTTGATACATAAGCATTTAATTAGTAAATGTTATAGTATCTGTGCTCTAGGTGTGTCTAATGGGTAGAGATACAAGAATTGTTGGTAAAGAGGCACTTGCTTCAACATCAATCTCAAGCTTCCCAGATGCAGACACAGTAGAACTCCCTAGTATGCACAGACTGCATTACTTCAAGTCCCTTCACCTAAACCGGATGGATCTCATGTGGTACTAGATATAGCAGGAGATCTGGCAGTGCACCCAGCATCTCCACTTAAAATAAGCTGCGAAATCTTCACTTCTAATGCCTACTACTTAATGTACTTAGAAAGCCGCTTGAAACCATCCAGATACTGCCTTTCGTTGTAAGATTCAGCCACAAAAACCTCAAGGGGACGGGCATTTGCATCTGCCAGGTCTACCCTACCATTCCCTGTGGTGATGTTGTTCAGGTCCAAGAGGGAACACAATTCCTCTTCTGGGAAAGAAGAAGGATCAGCAGTTGTTATGCAAAAAATAAGAAATGGGACATTTGCAAAGGCCTCATCAGAAAGTAGAGCGTTCAGCTCTTCTCTTGGCCCCAAAAATAGCTCCCTGTTCCTGGTATCAGCGTTCACAATGTACACAACTGCATCCATCTACAGAACAAAGATTGAAATGTATTAAGCAAAAATGAAGTACTTATCAAGGAAGATATCATGATGAAGCAACACACAACAAGCATAACTCAAAACATTTTCCACAATGTTAGCCAATCAGGCAGCAATTAGCCAAATTCCCAATCCAGAATCTCAAGAGATATACTAGGATCAGTTTTTTCGTTTTTAAATATTTTTCCCACATTTCCCAGATGTTATTTAATGCAATTAACAAGAAAGAATAATCAACATGTAAGATGAGATGACGTACTAGTGAAATTATGAAATTCCATTTTTCAATGCAAAAGATCTGGAATGTAATATTTGACCTAGATAAATTTGGTAGGATGACAAAGAGAATGAATTATGTATGTTGAGACACTGTTAACAGACCTTCTAAAACAAAATGTGCTATTACCGAACTCCCATGATCAAGGTTTGCTTCTCATGAATCAAATATAAACATGGAAATGTCTGCCTGGGATTATGAAGGCAAAAGTATTTATGGTCAGGCGTAACACAAGCAAAAACAATTTCACATGCAGCTGGAGTTCAGTTGGGCTACCAAAGCTCAAGCATATGGGACACAAATTAATGAAAGTTAATAAATGTAGATATATAAGAGCACCAAAATTCTCATTTGCTTAGTACATTGGTTACAGTTTAGCCAGATCAGTTAAAAATATACAATGGCTAACTTTTCCATGCTAAACCAAAATATTCAATATTGCCAGATTTCTGGCATATCCAGTCACAACTCAAAGGTTTTCATGGTTCAACTTGTGCTGAATCTGAATTCAGCCTACTAGCAAAATCTAGGCACGATCATGTAAGTCATGTTTTCTATCAGTCCACATTGAATCAAAAAATGGACTCCACATTAATTAAAAAAAATAAGGACTAAGACGTAAAGGATTCCATTAAACTAAAACAGAGAGTACATCAGATAAAACAGCCTGGTCTAACACAGCAAGAGAGTTAGAACTAGGTTACCCCAAAACATGCAAGCTTTCTCAAGAGTAAATAAGAAATTTAAATTACAATCACATATTCACAATATCATCATATTGCACAAATCATTAACTAGATATTCTCAACAATGATAGTTGATAGATTGAGAAACATACCTTGGCACAGTAGTCTCTCCAAGCTCTACGAGCTATCGAATGTTCTCCTAAATCAAAGAAGTTGAACTTGATTCCCCCAATACTAGACACACATGATGTCAAATACTGTGATGCCATATTCAGTGATGTCTCATTCCTAAGTATGCTCTGCAATATTCACTCACCAACACCCACAACAAACAATATCAAGTCAATGGTAGTCAAGTTAAACCAAAAACCAAGTCACCATTTGTTCACTAAGAATCAAATTTAATAAATAAATAAAAGAAGCTTTATCAGTATTAAGTTTCAGTTTTAAAATTCTCACATACACTAATAATAATAACTGTTTTGCACCAGATAAGTGTACGCTCAGCCTTTTTGTCCCGCTTTACGTCCTCATGAATTATTGACCCAAGAAATCAAACTCACTTGGTTTCTCTTTGGCATCAAGTTCTTACCTTTTACAACCCTATTTGATTCTCTTTTTACTAATTTCACACTCTGCTTAACCTAAAACCTCTATCACATTTTTGGTTCGAGGGTAGTGGGAGGGAAAGGAAAGGGAGTAGAGGAAAGTAAAAGGAAGGGAGGGATTCATTTTCCTCCCTGGGCCACCAATTTCTTTTCTCCCAATTTGAGAGGAAATGGAGACTGGAGAGAGAAGAAAGGGCTTATGGGTGGGATCAATCAATAAGCTATTTCCTTTCTCTTACTTTCTTATTATAAACCAAACACTTGAGAAGGTAACTTCTTTCCTTTCTCTTCTACTTCCTCTTCTCCCCTCCCCTTCCTTTCTATTCCCTTCCTTGTGTTTGTCAAACAGAGTTCTAAAAATTCTGAACCCTTCTAGATTTCCAAGTTCCAACTATGTGTTAGCTATTGGATTGAGATCTTCTAGAGTTCTTAGGGTACTCTACTATTTTTTTAATCTTAACCTTTCATTTATAATAAAAGGTCTAGATTTTGCCATATCATTAATCCACTAAAAAATCTACAAAAATAATGATTTTAAAAAATAACTACTCATAAATGATAGTTACTACCTTAAATGCGAAAGAATAGATAGTGGCTATGACATTGCAGCATTAAATGCAAAAGAAATTTTCTTATTTAGAAAATTGATTATTATGCACATAGCCATGAAGCGCGCGTGCGCGCGCACACACACACACATATATATATATATGATATATGAATGGCAGAGACACCTAAGTTTTCATTCCAATTTTTTTAGTCTTCTATTAATTTTATTAAAATTAAGCATATACATTTTTTTTTTTTCTTTCAAATACATGATTGGCACTTAGGATCATAAAATATGATTTTTCTATGTCCCATTTCAGTCGAACCTATGCTTTGAAATTAACAACCAAAACGATTTGTGGAACAAATTGAAAAATGAAGAGGGGAAGGAGAAGATGACTTCATGTTTTCTTAGAGACCTCATTTAGGTAAAAGAGGTAAGGTAAGGCAATAATTATTGAGTAGTTATTTTTTAAACCATTATTTTAGGGGATTTATTAGTGGATTAATGATATGGAAAAATCTGGACCTTTTCTTATAAATGAATGGTTAAGATTAATAAAACTCTATACGTTAGACTACCCTAAGAACTTTAGAGGATCTCAATCCCTTAGCTGCTAGTCTAGTTGCATTTATTACAACTATATCGTATGCCCAAAAACATATAATCTACTAAAACTATATCCTCTGCCCAAAAAAGCAAAAAAAAAAAACTACTATATTGTTTTCCTTATTTTAATTTTTCATAATAGAATTATAGAACCTCAGTGAAAAAGCCAAAAAAAAAAAAAAAAAATCGAACTTCCTTAACTTTTTCTCAGGGAAAAAAAAAAAAAAAAAAAAAAAACTTAATAAGAAAATATTTCAGGAGAGGTACCTCATCAAAGAGTTTCAAAATCACTGACTGTTTGTAGACCATATCCTGGCCTAAGAACAAGACTTTGGCCACCTTTGGTTTGAAGGGATAAAATTCGCCTAGCTTTTCTCAGAGGAAAAAAAAAAAACACTAATAAACGCAAAGCTTTAAAATGAGCAAAATGCTTAGGAATTGAAGAGAGAGGGAGAAAGGTACCTCAATGTTGAAGAAATGAAAGAAAGATAGATTCACCAAGTACACTAAAATATAAGGCCAGACTTGAAAGAGGAAATGAGAGTACCATTTCAGCAAAATCAATAAAAGAAAGGGCAAAGCTTGAGCTCTGTTGGGCAAAACCATCCTTCTTTCTTTCTTTCTCTTTTCTGTTTTCTGTGTCTCTGAGAGAGAGAGAGAGAGTGAGAGATAGAAAAGGAGAGGGAAAAAAAGGCTATGACTTTGTTCAGTTGCTGTATGTCAGAGAGAGAGAGAAGACTGTGACTTTGTTCTGATTGGTGGATCCTAAGCAACTTTTTGACTTTTGAGACAACAATTCTCCTTAAACAATTCCATTTGCCACACCTTTTACCTCGTGATTAATAAATAATTACTTTAACGTTGGTTAATAAATTATTTTTAAAAACTTTTTTATGAAAGATAAAAAAATTGACAGTTATTTATAATTACCATTAGAATGATATTAAAATATTCTTAAAATAGTTTTTTAATAAATACCTTGAAACTATCAATTAGCAAGACTATTTTATATTTATCTGAAAAATATTAACGGATGCCTTAAAAAACAATCTATGCTCGTTAGCATAATTTTATTACTTTTTCTTTACTATTTACAATTAATTATCTCATAATGAGAAAAATCTTCTACACCTCTATATTCTATAATTTTGTCATTTTGAGTGCTACCATACATACATATGGGAAGAAATTTGGCTATCACGCATTTCACACTGGTGTTACTCAGAACTCAGTGTGATTTATATCCTTACATGTCTTGCCAAAACTCTCTGAATACTGTATCCCATGCACTCCAATTATTACTTATTAAAAATCTGTTTTTGAATACTATAATCACGTACGGAAACAGATTTTGATCAAGAAGAATCTGGTTTGGGACTTGGTATGATGGTATCGTTCAAAATTTGGTAACTAATTCAAGTAATATGAAGTTAATGCACTTAGCAAAAGTGATTCAAGTAATATGAATGTTGCTTTGGTTTGTTATTGTCCAATCTTTACAGATAGTCAAGGTGTTTCTGTTTTATACTTTATTTGGTTTGGAAAGCAAAAGTGAAGCTAAGTTTACTTCCAACATATAAAGTACTTCCGGAAATAACAACAGGTAACCTCAATTTGGGAAATGATGAAGCATATTATTGCTTTTAAGCAGATACATAAGCATTTAATTACTAAAAGTTATAGCATCTGTGCTCTAGGTGTGTCTACTGGGTAGAGATATAAGAATTGTTGGTAAAGAGCCTGCTGAAGGAGGCACTTGCTTCAACATCAACCTCAAGCTTCCCAAATGCAGACACAGAAGAACTCCCTAGTATGCTCAGTGATTGCCCTCTCCAAACGGATTTCAATCTTTTGCATTACTTCAAGTCCCTTCACCTAAACCAGATGGATATCACGTGCTATTACTTCTTATAGCAGGTGATCAACTCACATAGTCAAGAATTGAACTGGCAGTGCGCCCAGCATCTCCAGTTTAAATAACATGTGAGAAATCTTCACTTGTAATGCCTGCTACTTAATGTACTTAGAAAGCCACTTGAAACCATCCAGATACTGCTTTTTGTTGTATGATTCAGCCACAAAAACCTCAAGAGGGCGGGCATTTGCGACTGCCAGGTCTACCCTACCCTTCCCTGTGGTGATGTTGGTCAGGTTCAAGAGGGAGCACAATTCCTCTTCTGGGCAAGAAGAAGGTTCAGCGGTTATGCAAAAAATAAGAAATGGGACATTTGCAAAGGCCTCATCAGAAAGTAGGGCGCTCAGCTCTTCTCTTGGCCCAGAAAATCGCTCCCTGGTCTTGGTATTAGCGTTCACAATGTACACAACTGCATCCATCTACAGAACAAAGATTGAAATGTATTTAGCAAAAATGCAATACTTAACAAGAAAGATATCATGGTGGAGCAACACACAATGGGAAGCACAACTCGAAACATGGTCCACTTTATTAGGCAATCAGGCAGCAATTTGCCAAATTCCCTATCCAGAGCCTCGAGATATATATTTTTTTTTGTTGAATAAAATTTTTATTGGTGAACATTGGAGTAAAAAAGGAGGGTCTGGAACCATCTCTCTCCACAGCCTGAGTAACCAGGAGAGGGACACTAGAGATGGGAATTGGCCCTACCCAATTAACAAAAACAGCCCATTGGGATAAAAGATGGGCTGAAATATTGCCCTCTCTATACATAAGGATCACTTTTTTTTCTTTCACATTTCCCAAATGGTATTTAAAACAACTAACAAGAAGCAGGTGCTAAACAAGAAATAATAATTAACATGTAAGAGGTAAATGATGTATTAGTAAAATTATGAAATTCCATATTTTAATGCAAGAGATCTGAATTGTAATATTTGAACTATATAAAGAGAGAATGAGTTATGTTGAGACACTATTGGCAGACCTAGCAACAATAGGTGCTATCAGCAAAATCCTATGATCAATGTTCTCCCACGAATCAGACATAAACACAAAAAGGTTTTCCAAGGATTATGAAGCCAAAATTATATCAAGATTTAGGGTCAGGCAATAACATAAGGCAATAACATAAGCAAAAACAAATTGAAAAGGCAGCTGGTGTTCAGCTGGGATAGCAAAGCTCAAGCATATGGGACATATATAAAAACAAGCTAATAACAGTAGATATACAAGAGCACCAAAATTTTCATTTTCACATGTAACAAATATAACGAAGGCAAACTTTTCCATTCTAAACCAAAGTACTCATTACTACCAAATCTATGGCATATACAGTCACAATTCAAAGTTTATCATGGTTCAAATCGGGGTGAATTTTAGCAAAACCTAGTCCCAATCATGTAAGTCATGTTCTCTATTAGTCAAAATTGAATCAAAAATTGACTCTACATTCAAAAAGAAAAAAAAAAAAGAAAAGGACTTAGACAGAAAGGATTCCATTTAAATGAAACAGAGACTAAAGATAAAACAGCCAGGTCTAACAGCGCAATAGGGTTTTTTTTTTTTTTTTTTTTTTTGGAGGGAGATAATCAGCAAGAGGGTTAGAACTAGGCTACCCCAAAACATGCAATAATTCTCAAGAGTAAATTTGAAAGTTAAACTACAATCACAATATCATCCTATTGCACTTATTATAACTAAATATTCTCATCAAACAAAGTTGATAGATTGAGAAATGTACCTTGGCACTGTAGTCTCTCGAAACTCTATGAGCTATCCAGTGTCTTCCCAAATCATAAAAGTTAAAGTTGATTCTCCCAATACAAGATACCCATGATGTCAAATACGGTGCTCGTGTAATATTCGATGACATCTCATTTCTAGATATGCTCTGCAATATTCATTCATCAATACCCACAAAAAAGAATATGAAGTCAATGGTAATCAAATTAAACACAACATCAATCCACCATTTGTTTGCTGAGAATCAAAATCAAACCAAAAAGAAAAAAGAAAAAAAGAAAAAGAGAAGCTTATTCAGAATTAAATTTCAGCTTCAAAGCTCAGAAATATCACATTCACTAACACAATAAACTGTTTTGAGCCAAAGAGTAGGTGCACCACTCGGTTTTTTGCCCTCTCTACACCTTTAACTAATGTAACACTTTATGCACTCTCTTAACCTAAAACCTTTACATTCTGTATGTCTTTAGATTTTCAACTAGGTCTTAGTTGATTGACTAGTTTCATCTACTAAAACTATATCATTTGCAAAAGTCATAATCAATCAAAATTATATAGCCTACAGAAAGTATACAACAACTACTTTATCTAGTTTCTTCCTCCTACTTATTATTTTCTTTACTAGCATTTAATTTTTCATAATAGAACCAAAATCCCATTTTCAATGAAAAACAAAATCGAAACTTTTGGGCTTATTGGCCGACCCTAACTAGCTTGTTGAGGATCTATAGCCGATCTCAAAATTCCCAAATTTTGGCACTAATCTTGATATTTGTTGGTGGACCAGGTTCCTTAACCATCACCACAACCTATTCTCAACTCAAAAAAATAAAAATAAAAATAAAAAAAGAAAAATATTTCAGGATTTCCTTTTCTTTTAAAGAGAGAGGTACCTCATCTCCTGAGCCAAAAAAAAAAAGGAAAAGGAGAGAGAGAAATACCAAATCTGAGAGGCTCAAAATCACTGACAGTTTGTAGAGCATATCCTGGCCTAAGAACAAGACGTTGGCCTCCTTTGGTTTGAAGGGATAAAAGGTGCTCAGCTTTTCTCATGAAAATAAATAAATAAAGAAGATCACATAGAAATTAACACAAAACTTTGAGAATGAGCAAAATGCTTAAGAAATTAGAGTGAGGGAGAGAGAGAAAGAGAGAGCGGCACCTCAATGTTGAAGAAATGGAAAAACCATTTATTCAGCAAAAACAATAAAACATAAGGCAAGACCTGAACCCAATTGATCAAAATCATCGTTTTCTCTCTCTCTCTCTCTCTCTCTCTCTCTGTTCTTTTCTTTGATGTGTGTGTGTGAGACTCAGAAAGAGAGAGACCGTGTGAGTTTTATTTATAAAACTGAGAAAGCTATGGATGTGGAAGAAGAAGTTCTTCTAGATAGTCAAAATGGTCGGTCACCGTTGACAGGTTGTGCCCATTAAGGTGGAGTAGGAACATTCTAGACTGGAGTTGAGAACAAATATGAGCTTTGCCTTGTTGCGCAAAAAAGCGCCAAACCTTTCACACTCTCTCTTTTTTCTACTCAGCTCACCTGAGTTGACCAGTACTGAACTAGATAGAATTAAAACTGGTAAGAGTGTCACTCAAAACACGCAACCCTTTTGTCTTAAAAATTGAAAATTAATTAGAGTAGTTTTTCAACCACAAGTGGAAGATTTATGATTTATCTCTAAAAAAGAATCATAATGATTTTATTATTAGTCAATATAATCATATGGATCTTTAATAAAAGAATCTAAATTAAATTATTTTTTTATAAAAAAATGTAGTTAAATTTGAACTAACAAAAATAGAAACTTTTTGTAAGTATATATGTTTCTTCTAAAAGTAAATGAGAAAATACAATGCCATTGCTCGTTTCACTTTAAAAAACTGAAATTTTAATGAACTAACCTTGGCATTATCTAAATTAAACTTTTAATTCATATTAAACAATTACTCCAAGATTATCACGCACATTTTGTGCGGTAGTCACTCCACAAGTATAAGTGTTTGTAAAGTGTGAGGCAAGAGTCAAAGTTTAAGTCTTTAAGAGAGAGTTTTACATACATATACACTTAGATTAGGTTAAAGTAAAAATTTTATCTTATATAAATAAAAAAAATTTTAAAAAAAAACAATTAGTCAAAGGATTGGCCCATTTCCTAACCTCGCATAACATTAACATGACACGTTTGCTTGCCAATAGAATATGCCATTAGAATATTCTCTTTGAATGTTCTATGGGATTTGGGTTGGGAGGCCTATGCATTGGCATTGCATAGTTGGTGTGCTATGCTATACTATTACTTATGGATTAAGATTTCTAGATTTTTTTTTTTTTTGAGAAGGAAAATTTCTAGAATTTGTATGTTATTTTTACAGTAAAGTTTCTAAAATTTTATTTATTCTTTTTGAAATGAGTAAATTAGATTTTGCTATTATTGAATAAAATATTGGCCATTTTGATGATATGGTAAAATCTAAATGCAATCATTTCAACATAAATGGATAATAATTTAAAAGCTTTTGATGTCCATAAGTTAGCATTTTTCATGTTTAGCAAAAAAAAAAAAAAGTTAGCATTTTTCACGCTATGATTCTTTTCCATTGCTTTGTATTGTCTCGTGGAGAATTCTTATCAAGTAGTTGTTCTTTTATTAAGCCTTCCTTTGTGATGATTTTTTTTTTTTGATGAATCCTTTGTGATGAATTGAAAGCTGAAATGTGGCAATTGAAACAAATGTTTTCTCAAATGAACCCACTATTTACTCAAGTAATTTTTTTTTAGTGTTATGAACATGTATATATTTAATATATTCAATTGGTAATGGATTAGTTTTACTGTGCTATTAATTTAGTAACGCTGTTGTTAAATGAACTTATTGCCGTCGATTTATTATATTTTAGGATGGTGATGATGCAAATGACTATTCTCCAACCACTATAAATTTATCATTAGGGAACCACATTAGGAAATATGCAGTTAGTGGTTTTTTTTTTTTTTTTTTTGGTTTGATGACTATTTACTTTATATTATCCTACTCAATGTATTATAAAGTTTCAAATGTTGATATATATCAAAGTTGGAAGCTTTATTATAACATTCCAGACATTTGGAATGTATTCTTTTGGGCATAACTGTTATTATAGGAAAAAAAAAAGTTATTTTGGTATTGTATTACTAATTTGGTAATGTGTATTGTGTGCATAAAAATTTACAGTTTAAACTAGATCCGGTATTGTATTTAGTATTAGTTTTTGTTTATCTATAAACAGGTTGTGAAAGCAAAATGCAGAGAAAAGTTTTGTGCCTAGAAAAAAAAAGGACCTATAGTCTAAAGGTTATGTGGGGACAAATAACCAAGAGTCACACAACTTGGGCTGTGGGCTTGGTCCGAGGAAGACTCATGGGCCGAGCAATGTGGCAGTTATCAAAGCATTCTACTTTCAAAAGATTCGCACATAGGAACGGCGATTCTTTCCGAGGAGGGTATAGTCCTCGGATATAAAGTTTTCGGTTCAAGGATGAATCCCAGTGGCTGAAGTAATCCTCCTGGAATCCCCAATGACAGAAACGACCTTGGTGAGCTTACTGGGAAGGAAAAGATCCCCGAAAATATCTGAAGAAAAGCTGCTACCACCACATTGAATACCCTGCAACTACTTTTCTGGCCGCATTTATGTGGAGAAGACCTCTGAACAGTGCTACCAAGACTATGACCTCTCACAGGGAAGCCAAAGAAAAGATCTGATGGGATAAGTATCAAGGGGCACCTTAGATGAATGACAAGTGTAAGGATGGGATGCTTAGAAGATGATTATATAATGTCATTCCTCCTCCATTGTAAGGGGGAGGTCTTTTTGGAAGAGAGAAAAAAGAAAAGAAAAGAAAGAAAGAACTAGAACGTGAATAATATAAGAAGAGTCCTCCTCGGACCTAAATAAAACGGACTTATTCCAAGTTATCTCGTTGTACTTTGGGCCTTCTAATCAACTCTTTAATTCATTTGTAAGAAGAGGTAAAACGAAGCCCTCACCATTCAGATCTAATTCTTAAGCCCACTCTCTACAAATATATATTGCAGCGGACTTATTGGGCCCGGGTCTTGCATGCTTTGGACTTGGGTGCACAATTTGTTACCCTACAGGTTATATTATAGAAAATATAATTTTAAAAGATGCCTATAGCAGTGGTTTAAAACAGCTTGTATAGGTTCAACTTACTATGGCAGTTAATAAAACCACCGATATAGGTTATTCTGATAGTTTCTAATAAACACCGGTATAGGGTTACAAAACTGTCAGGACTTATACCTGTAGTTGGTGTAGCTCACCCGAGGCTATTGTCACACTTATTGGCTAGAAGTTGAAATTGGCGACATCATGGTTATCAAAATCGCAATTTGGATTGTAGAATCGCACGATTTTACGATTACACCTCACCAAAACGTTTAAGATCGTACTAGGAATGTAAAAATGGTAGGATCGTATGGGATCCTACCAAAAACATAAATTTTTGGTTTTATTAGGGATAATTTTTTTTGTTTTGATGAAGCTTCAAGGGTTTTTATTTTTTCATGTTGTGATGGTATGATTTTTTATTTTTTTGTTTTATAAAATTATGTTAACCTAAGCAAATGTTTTCTAATTTCTAGTTCACTTGTAATCAAAATGAAGGAATGCTTCATCATTTCTAAATGAAGAATTTGATGTTGACTTTGCTGCCTTTTAAGCTATAACGTTATTAAATTTGTTTGATTAATATACTAATTTATGTTCTAATATTACTAAAATGTTTTTTTTGTATATAATTTTATCAGTTATGCTTGTATTTGTATATTGATTGATTGATTTTTTTGAGAATGCTCTTTAATTGTTGCTGAGTGGTATAACTTAAATAGTAAAGTGTGAAATTGTATCTTGATATCTTTTGTAGCTTTAGGATACAAATATTTAATGTCTACATAGAGAGACCGTGTGAGTTTTATTTATAAAACTGAGAAGGCTATGGATGTGGAAGAAGAAGTTCTTCTAGACAGTCAAAATGGTTGGTGACTGTTAACAGGTTGTGTCCGGTTAAGGTGGAGTTGGAACATTCTAGACTGGAGTTAAGAACAAATATGAGCTTTGCCTTGTTGCACAAAAAAGCGCCAAACCTTTCACACTCTCTCTTTGTTCTACTCAGCTCACCTGAGTTGACCGACCAGAACTGAACTAGATAGAATTTAAACTGGTAAGAGTGTCACTCAAGACACGCAACCCTTTTGTCTTAAAAATTAATTAGAGTGGTTTTTCAACCACAAGCGGAAGATTTATGATTTATCTCTAAAAAAGAATCATAATGATTTTATTATTAGTCAATATAATCATGTGGATCTTTAATAAAAGAATCTAAATTAAATTATTTTTTATAAAAAAATGTAGTTAAATTTGAACTAACAAAAATAGAAACTTCTTGTAAGTATATATATTTCTTCCAAAAGTAAATGAGAAAATACAATGCCATTGCTCGTTTCACTTTAAAAACTGAAATTTTAATGAATCATCCTCGGCATTATATAATTTAAACTTTTAATTCATAGTAAACAATTACTCCAAGACCATTGCGTACCTTTGATGCGAGGGTCACTCTACAAGTATAAGTGCTTGTGGGATATTGGGGCAAGATCGAAGTTCAAGTCTCTAGGAAGGAGTTTTATACACATATACACTTAGATTAAGTTAGAGGAGAATTTCTATCTTATATAATAAAAAAATAAAATAAAAAACAATTAGTCCAAGGATTGGCCCCATTTCCTAACTTTGCATAACATTAACATGACACGTTTGCTTGCCAATAGAATATGCCATTAGAAATTTAGAATATTCTCTTTGAATGTTCTCTGGGATTTGGGTTTGGAGGCCTATGCATTGCATAGTTGGTGTGCTATGCTATACTATTACTTATGGATTAAGATTTCTAGATTTTTTTTTTTTTTTTTTTTTTGAGAAGGAAGATTTCTAGAATTTGTATGTTATTCTTACAGTAAAGTTTCTAAAATTTTATTAATCTTTTTGAAATGAGTAAATTAGATTTTACTATTATTGAATTAAATATTGGCAATTTTGATGATATGGTAAAATCTAAATGCAATCATTTCAACATAAATGGATAATAATTTAAAAGCTTTTGATGCCCATAGGTTAGCATTTTTCATATTTAGCAACAACAAAAAAAAGTTAGCATTTTTCACGCTGTGATTCTTTTCCATTGCTTTGTATTGTCTCGTAGAGAATTCTTATCAAGTAGTTGTTCTTTTATTAAGCTTTCCTTTGTGATGAATTTTTTTTTTTTTTTTTTGATGAATCCTTTGTGATGATTTGAAAGCTGAAATGTGGCAATTGAAACAAATGTTTTCTCAAATGAACCCACTATTTACTCAAGTAATTTTTTTTTAATGTTATGAACATGTATATATTTAATATATTCAATTGGTAATGGATTAGTTTTATTGTATTATTAATTTAGCAACATTGTTGTTAAATGAACTTATTGCCGTCATTTATTATATTTTAGGATAGTGATGATGCAAATGACTATTCTCCAGCTGCTATAAATTTATCATTAGGGAACCACATTAGGAAATATGCAGCTGGTGGTTTTTTTTTTTTTTTTTTTTTTTTTTTTTGATTTGATGACCATTTACTTTATATTATCCTACTCAATGTATTATAAAGTTCCAAATATTGATATATATCAAAGTTGGAAGCTTTATTATAACATTCTAGACATTTGGAATGTATTCTTTTGGGCATAACTGTTATTATAGAAAAAAAAAAAAATTTTGGTATTGTATTATTAATTTGGTAATGTGTATTGTGTGCATAAAAATTTACAGTTTAAACTAGATCCGGTATTGTATTTAGTATTAGTTTTTGTTTATCTATAAACAGGTTGTGAAAGCAAAATGCAGAGAAAATTTTTGTGCCTAGAAAAAAAAAATAGGACCTATAGTCTAAAGGTTATACTATAGAAAAATATAATTTTAAAAGATGCCTATAGCAGTGGTTTAAAACAGCTTGTATAGGTTCAATTTACTATGGCAGTTAATAAAACTAGTCGCTAACCCGTGCGATGCACGGGCTAGTTAAATAAAAAGATAATTAATCAACCATATGGTAAAAAATTAAAAATTAAAAGAACCAATAAGAGACTAATTTGTTCATCAAGTAATCAACCTAAGTGGCATCACAGCTCATGTACAAAACTATTAATCTATTGTCAAAGGGTCAAATGACAATGTGGAAAACATTTCATAACTAACTTATTGATAACAGGTATAGATAGGGGACTTCTGTAAATCATCAATGGAATTGGAGTCAACATCTCATTGCAAATGGAATAGAGCTCTATATTAAAACTAAAATTAAAGTTTCAATCATTCTCTTTCTATAAAACATTATCGAAACTATATGTAGTTTACCTCGGTTTCAAATAGAAATTACTTGAAAAAACAACTATTTTGAATCATTATCTAAAAAAAAGAGCGACATAAAAAAATAAAATAAGATGAAATTCCTCAAACATATTTCAGCATCAATGTCCAAGTTGAGCTCTATGTATAGCAACCAATTAGTCACTCCAATTGAAAGCACAATGTTTGAAAGAATCTGCCAACTATCTTATTCACTCACAATTTTCATCCACCTCCCTAGATCACTAAACTATACATCTAACTACCTTAACTTCAATATTGAATACAAAGACAGAGCCAAAATGTCTCATAAGAAAATGCATACAATAAAGAGCCTTGAAGCCAATAATATCCTCAAAATTACTTTGCATAAGAACAATTTGATTTATTCTATAAAAAATATATATATATATAAATAAATAAATAAACCATTGAATATTCTTTTCTAGTCCATTAGCAACAGAAAACTATTGAAGCAGTTATTATTAACAATAAAAACAAAAAACAAAAAATAAAACGATTGAATGTGTAAAAAAAATTAGCCTACATATTAATATATTTTATACCTTAGCTTTCCTAGTTCATTAGCACTTGGCTGACAAACACAATCCAAACCAAACTTGAACTATGCTTAATGTCAAAATACTATCTTTATAAGCCATGCATCCAAACCCACTATCTTTATCAAAAGGGAAAAGATAAAAGACAGCGAAATCCTCATGTTCTCCAAATCAAAAATCACATATATTGTTTCCCTAATAACATGCACGTTGTAGTATCATAATAGGTCCAGCTGATCTTTTGCCACATAACATTTAGTCCCCACCAAAACTTCCAACACCTTTTAAGCCTTAATAACGAACCTAGTAAGGGAGAAAATATTGTATAAAATGTTCATGCAGCGGTAACAACAGAAAACAGAAACAACAACAAAGAACTAAAGGACTCAAGGGAGTATTCTAAGAGGAAAAAGGATTTGGCAAGCTCTTTCACTGTGATGTTCTTGAAGCATTCACTAACATAGCAGCATCGGCAATTAAATGTGATGAGTCTGTAAACCAAAACATTTATATCATACTGCCACTTTGCACATAAATCTTTTTAATTACAAATAATTTCTTGCACAAAAAAATCATTAAAAGTACTTAATCTCCATGTAATATAGCAAAGAAACCATTAGTAGATTATCTAGTCCTCTCCAACTATCTTATGGATCTGTGCATTTACATTACAAATCCTTTAACTTCCCTTTATGTTGTAAACTTGTAGTTGTTTCTTTCTGCAGATTATGCATGTATAAATGTTACAATTATCTACTTCTTTATAGCATGATCTAATCAGATCAACTACACCACAACTTCAAAGAAGGTGGTATCCTTGACAGATGAAAAAAATAACTTGGAAAGTTCCCCCATCTCTTATAAACTAATTTTCATTATTTCAGTCTAAACTTACATTAGTAGCCAAGAAAAACAGTAAAGCAAATGAGAAACTCAAAAACTACTTTAAAAACTTCTAGCTTAGTTGAGTATTCTTTGCTCTTACTTTTGTGTTATTTCCCATCTCCAAGTCATCCATAGAACATGTCCCATTAGTGAATAATTCCTCCATTACTTATTAATTTTTAAAAAAATAGAAGAGAAAGAACTAAATTGGACTCAACTAACATGTTGGTAAGTTATCAACATTTTTTAGGGTCCCACATAGTTCAACTCCTTCCACATCTTGGACAAATTTGATACAATGATATAAAAAAAATTATGAACAAAGCATGAATCTAATGATTGATTGATGTGCACCTAATCATACCCAACATATTAAATGGAAATTTGACTTTATGTTTCTGCTGTATCAAAATCTACCTACAAATGGCTGTGGATCATTTTCTATTACATTCCTTTGTTGCTAAAGTTGAGGAATTCTTCTCTACAGGAATATCTTGAGTGATGCAAGATTAGTCTTTGTGTTGATAGGTTATTGTCAAAATAGGTTTGGAAGAGGCAGGTGCAGTGTAGATTGTAAGGCAGATCCACCATATGATCTGGTTTATAGGGAGGGAGAGAAGAAAGTAGTATATTAGGGGATGGGACTTGTTTTCATAAACACAAGTTGCTGTTTCTGTGATTTTCGTTTCCATGGATGCCACTCTCTCAGATTTGGCTCTTCTCTATCCTTTAGGAGTTTCTGGATGCTCTTAAAATATGATTTCTCAAGTTGGGTTGGCTTTGGGTTGAAAGAGTTCCATCTGTGTTTGGACCTGTATGTTAGACTGGTCCCAAAATTATCTCTTCCAGGTTAATTTCGTGCTCTTGTTGCAGATTAATATGAAAGATATAGATTGTTTAGCTTAACTTTGAGGTAATTTTAGTAGACACATTGTGATTTTACTATTTGTGACTTGAGCATCTCCTAGTCAGAACTTACTTTGATGCGAATGAGGTTAATAGTTAGTACTAATGTGGTTGTTTGATGTGCTGTTTATTTGAAATTTTGCATCTTTCATGTCATGAAAGTCTTTTATGTTATTGTTATT
>JARYZH020001341.1:0-31706 GCA_030021035.2 Notholithocarpus densiflorus
ACCTTGGTTCAAATTACACTTTGTGTAACTTAATAGGTAAATGCTTTTTGTGGGGGTCAAAATCAACCATTGTGAAGATAGTGACAAAGTAGATGACTTACACAATTAATTTATTATAATAAAAAGGGCAAGAATTCTACAATGGGAGATTTAAAAAATAGATTGCAAGATGATAAGGCACAAAAAAAGCTATTATTGATATAAGAACAGCTTTCCAGAGGTACAAAGGGAAAGACTGAGAGCTAAGAACTTTTAGACATATTCTACTATTACAACTCTCTCTCTCTCTCTCTCTCTCTCTCTCTCTCTCTCTCTCTCTCTCTCGTTCTTCTCTAAGTCTTTTTCTCAATTTTCCTGAATCCCATTTTCTATTGCACTTCCCTTCCTTTTATAGACAATTTCTCATTTCCTCTCTGCCAACTGTTCTATTCCCTGCTGGATTTAGGGGATACTTGTCCCATCACCCTTCTGTTTTACCATTCTTTTATCATGAAATAGGACTTTAGGGGTGTTTTCACTATTCAGGCCAGTCAATCAGCATTTAATATGGAAGAGATTAGGTGAAAACATCTCATTAATGCAAAGGTGACTGCTCCAGTGGTTCTTATCTCTTCCTGGCGTTTTCCGAGGTGAGCTTGATGGAAGGTGGCATCTCAATCCAAAGGGGGGAATTGGTCGCCCATGGTTCCTTACCTATGTGATAAGGGAAAGGTTTTGCTTATTACTTCAGTAGTGGACCTTGGTAATGGTGGTTGGCCTAGACCTCCACAAGATCCGCCCCGGGGAGTTATCTTTCATTCCACAGGCCTCTTTACTCATATCCACACCCTTGGGCTGGGCCCATCTTTTAAAAAATGGTATGTTGGGCCCTTTGCTCTCAGGCCGAGCTCATGTTTATCCCCCCACACTTTTGTTTTAATTTTTTTTTTAAATATTTTGATACTTGGGGTTGGGGGAATTTGAGTCTTAGATGTTTTCAATATTGGAAACATTAAGAAGTATTAATTAGTTAAGCTACAAGGTTGTTGGCTATTTTCACTTATTGATTATGTATCAGTGGTGCACTAATTCATATGGGAAACAATTGATTAGGATTATGGTATTCATACTCAAGATTGGCTACTTTAAAATTAAACAATGAAAACAAAATCAAAGCATAAGGGAAAGAAAAGATACTCACTCGATACTAGACCATACCAAATCCTCTATTCCATTTTGTAATGTCCCAAAATAAAGCCATCTTTGAGAATTCAATAAATAAATTTCCTAATGTGCACTTTTTACTTATTTAAAAAAGGAAATACCCCTATTTCACTAAAGTTTATATTAAGAAGAGTACTTTTGGAAACTTATACATTTTTATGTACAAGATAGTGCATTAAATGATGTACTCTTAAAAAAGTGGGATTTTATAAACAGGTCTACCAATATGTGATTGAGAGAATATTAAATAACACATATGCAATTGATAATTAAAAAAAAACTATTAACTTTCTCAAAAAAAAAAAAAAAAAAAACTATTAAATGTGTGCTTAAGTTAGTAAAAAAATAAAATATTTGTCTATCCACTTAAGAAATACATTCATATTCTTAACTATATTAGCCTTAAAAACCTCTATTCCAGTGACCTGTGATGTAATAGAAATCGATTCCTAAAAAATAAGAAATCGATTCCTAAATTATTATAACACCCAGTGAGTATTATATATGAGCAGTCAAATTACAAATTAAACCCTCAAACTTTATCTAAATATCAGTTTAGTCATATAACTTTTGATTTATTCATTTCAGTCCTATTACTTTAAATTTTTATCAATGTAGTCCTTTTATCTACTTTGTTAAGTGGGTTTCTACTAACTTCCCCGAAAACTATATCGTTTTGAAATCTAAAAACAAGTAAAACAATTTCGTTAAGCTCGAATGATTTGTAGAGAAACCCTATCCTCTTTGATCCATTCTATATATACACAATCTCTTCTCCGTTGACACACCCCGCAATTTGTACTTAAATTCGTTTTGTACTTGCTTGTTCAGTTAACTCAAAAACGTTTTTCATTACTTTTTAAAATGAAGTTCTATTCTTTAATTGCCGGGCTATAAATTCTGTAAGAATATAAGGGGTAACGGTATATTGTAATGGAATAAGACAAAAGGACTACGTTAAAAATGGAAGAAGTTATAAGAATGAAAAATATATCGGAGGTTGCATGACTAAATTAAATTTTGGCAAAATTAGACTGTTTAATTTATAATTTTCAAAATGAGTTCCTATTAAAATAAGTCAAAGAAATAATTTCTTATTAAATTTTTCAAAATGAACTGATAGCATACACGTGCAACACACCGAACATTAGCTAGTTATTCTTAAAAGAATAATCAATAGTAGGCATTAACCTTACAAGAAACAATGACATTATTATTAGCATTTAGTAGTAAAGTGAAATAACAGTAGATAAACATTATCGGCTAAAATACATACTCAGTTATATGGTAATTAGGAACAAAAGGTATCATAGGATTAAAAAAATGACAATCTCAGATGCAATTCATAACATGTAGACCAAACCCAATACACTCCAACAGATACTGATCACAACTCATGTTTTGAATCTTTTTAATGACGTACGTGTACGTAAGGTCTTATGAAATTCCAAAGAGTGAACCCCAGGACTATGAGACCAATAATAGTTGCAGTGCCTCTCCAAAGATTGGAGAAATAGCTACTTCTCAAGTTTCCCATATTACGATTGCAACATTCGTCATAGTGCTTGTTAAGCTCTTGAGCGAGACCAAAATAACAGGAACCCGTTTCCACAATTTCAAGTCCAAGTTTGTTTACCATTGTGGCAATTGCTTCATTGCTGCCTAACATGTTAATTATAATCTTTTTATCAACAAGCAGCTCCACATCTTCTCTAGTGTTGATAAGATAATCCAAGAGACATATATAATTGCATATGTAAGCTTCAGATGGATAATGACATTGTTCCAGGGCCATGAGGTTTCGAAAAAGGCCTTCAGTTTTGTCTTGTACCAAAAACTGAGGAACATACAGGAAAGTTTGAGTTCCTTCCAAGCAAGGAAAGTACTTCAAGCATGGTAAGCAATTTAAGAGCCATGAGCAATTGAAGCATGGACATCTTTTCAAGGGCATGTTTGGGAATTGAATGTCAAGTAACATTCTTCCCTTTTCACTTGTTCTGAATATAACTCCTGCCTCGTACAACTCTGTCGCACTATGTAGATCAGAAATGATGTCATTTCCACTTTTAAGGGTAGATGGATAATAGAAATATCTGATCAAATCAGTGAAATGTTTTATTTCCTTCTCGATCAATTTCTTGCCAGTGAGATGAAAAAACTTACATGCAAGCCTACGAAAGGAAATATTGTTGTTTTCTTCAGACCTGGAAAATTGATTGTGTAACTCCTTTAGGATAAAAAATGGAAGCTGATTCTCAAGTAATATCAAGTCATGACTTATGCCTATCTTTAGCCATGGTTTACTTAATATATAATCATTTTCATATTCTTCCTCCATGTAACTCCTTAAGAAGAGCTCAATGATAAATGTTGAATCCAATAGAACCATTTTCACGAAATCTTCATGGCAAATATCAAAGCTTTCTGAGTAACAACGGCGAATCTTTTCTTCGTTTTCTTCAATGATCCTTGCTATTTCCTTTTGGGATTTCCTAGTTCGATTACAAAATTTCTTTAAGTATCCCACTTTCAGCTTTTCCATTTCCCTTTGTTCTCTTTCACCATCCTTGTCTCTTGGGTCTTTTCCACCATAGTGAAAAGGGCCTATTGAGATTAGCTTTGGAGTGTAGGCCTCTTTATTTACCTCGCGAAGTTTCTTGGGGGCCCTGTAGATGCAACACTCGGGCCACCAAGCTGGCTCCATGGCTAGTGAAACATCAATGATCGACTCGTGGCACATAAGATCATTTTCCATGACTATTGGAATGTCAATGATCAGCTCTTTGCGCATACGATTATTTTTAAGTGAACCAGCAACAGTAGTAGGCAACGTATCGCCAAGTTCCTTTTTTTTCCTAATGACAAGCAGAATAATCACATGCACTATGATAAAATCTTTTTTTTTTTTTTTTCTTTTTTATAACTCAATTTTTATAATGAATGAGGAGGGGAGATTCCAACCCTATTCTCCTAATACAAAAAACCAGGTAATGCTATTAAATTACACAATTCTTAACCACCATAAGAATAATTCAAGGGACACGTCCAACTATAGAACCAAATCCACAATATACTTAAGGGTTATCTTGTAATTGGAGCACCTAATGTTCTTTTTTTTTTCCCAGCAAGTATTCATGATAGTTTTATGTGTAAGTCTTGAAATCCAATCAAAAGTTGATAGCTAAGCATGTTGTAAAATTAAGTGTGAGTTTAGGTGTGTTAGTAGGTGGATTGCCATTATAATGGAACCAATAGCTTCAATTATGATACCATCTTTTGCTCCTTTTTCGGAATTTTTAAAAAATTCATTAGAGTGAGCCCCACTCAAAATAAGATATTCAATTATACAATAGAAAACACACAATATTTTTGATAATGTTGAGCAACTACCTTCTTATGCATAACACAGGATGGGATACAAGATGAACACGTGACCATTTTAGAATAGTGTTAGTTTTAGTGTAAAAAGGAAGCTAAACCCTGAGAATAATAGTAAAACTTGGTGAAAGAAAAATAATATTTTGAACCTTTTTGTTAGGTTTCAGAGATTCTTTGGGTCCGTTTAGATACAACTCATTTTTGCTGAAACTGAAAACTGAAAATACTGTAGCAAAATAATTTTTAAATGTGTGAATAGTATCGTGGGATCCATTTTTAATATTTTTAAATGCGTGAACAGTGTTTTTTTTCCCCTGCACAGTAAATTCATGTGATGTTATTGTTCACGCACTGAAGAAAAAAAAAAAGGTCTGAAAACGCAAACGTGGGTTTGGAAACGCCGTATCCAAACCCACACATTTTTTTTTAAAATAATTTTATTCAACATAGAATCTCTTGGAGACATGAACCATGTCCCTTATCTCCCTCACCCAACAAAAATTTAGACTTATGGAGTGATCACTACGATAATGGTGTATGATGATAAAATTTTTGTAGTTAATATCATTTTCATCTGAAGAAAAGCAAAATTAATAAATAAACATTTAATGCCTTAGAAATATTGTGCAATTCTGCTTATTGAAAAATTTTCCAATTGCAATATTTTGTATTATACCATTAAAAAGACAACAGTAAAGCTAATAAGGTTTTTTATTAAATTTTTATAGAATGATTATTGCGTTTGATGTTGGCATCACAATTGTCAACAGAGAACTTTTATGTGAAATTTGACACATAATAATTACAACATGATGATGTGTATATTATCTTAATTAAGCCAAGGAATGTAAATGAGTGAAGTTCGTGATTACAAAAGTATTCAATAAATAATTGATTTGATATTAGGAAGCTACAAATACAATATCAAATTAGAGCAAGAGAATCATTCACCTCTTAAAATTTTTAATTTGAGAGTAAATCAATAATATAGTATCAAATATATATTGAAATAATATTTTGAAAAATTCCTTACACAGTGTAACATTTGTATTTTCTTGAAAGCTTGGACTTCTATCATACATTTTCTTGAAAGTTGATGGTTATAACAAATCACTAATGGACTTTTCTTTTCAAGTCTCTACTCTAGAGTCTAGACGTGGTTTTTTTTGGTTGATAAAAACAATTACACACTGTTACACACATATGAAAAAGCAATTGAAACTATAATTTGAAGTTATAATTTTCAACTCAAAAATTATGTCTTCAAGTCATAGTTTTAGTTGCCTTTTCATGTGCGTGTATTAAATATGTGTATAATGGAGTATAGGTAATAAACACAATTTTTTTTTCTCTCTCACTAAACTTACTTTAAACTCTCAAGATTTTTATTAATATATATATATATATATATTTATATATATGGGCTATTTGAACAATAAGATCGAATTTATCAAAAATTTAAGTAGGCAGAAGTTTAAATTAAACTCATAGAAATTTTAAATCTCATTAACAGATTCAAAGTCTTACCAAGCAAAGAGGCCCGGAAATAACGAAAAGCTTTTACCCTTGAGAGTTGAGAGCACCTCGTAAATAGTAAATAAGCACTTATATAATTGAGTCTTTCGCGGGTGATCTCTCTTCTTGCAATCCTATTTATACGCTTATAGTTTTTGTGATCCTCTCTCTCTCTCTCTCTCTCAGACGAATAAACACTAAACACGTTATGGTACACCATCAAAAGTTGGAGAACATTCTTAGCTTGTTTAGAGAGTCGTACTTCGGTATAGCTTCTTGTTTTCAAAAGCAAAATCAATTATACTCACATTTTCACGGACTTTCAATCTACACCGTGAGTTCAAAACAAAGAGTGTAATGTATATATTGCAGAACAACCAAATCACTATCAAATAGTTGCAGAAACATTCTCAGTTTAGCTTCTATAGTCTTACTGCAACAACTTCTTGATTTAAAAAGCATAGTTAGGGCATTACTTATCACATTTACAGTCTTTCAACCTACACCGTGTCCGTGACTTTAAAACAAAGAGCGTACGTGCATGAATGTATATTTCACGTATGTAACACACTAACAACTCTTTTTTTTTTTTTTTTTTTTGATACGAACACACTAACAACTTATTTCAAGGTGATGTCCCTAGCTAGTCGAGTTTATGATTGGCTTGGTTTTATTTAGATTCTTTGAGTGAAGTGGTCTCAAGGAACCAAAATCAATCCCGCATGATCAAGGTAGGGATATATACCAAATTGGTTATTTTCTCTTGCATAATTCATTGGTCTTGGACAAAGAATAATTGGTTAGGACAAATACACAAAAACCTATTCTTTACAATTTTAGTGTGACAAACTATAAGTAGTTACCTATTACTTTTACATAAACTCGCCTATTTTTCTTGATCACTTACTGTCGACCACATCAAAATTGTGACAAAAATTGTGGTAGAAAAGTAAATTTTCTCAAACTCAATGGGTCCAAGCCTCAAATTTCTCCATTAGCAAACCAGATTTACGAATTCCAGTCACTAAAGTACCAAACGCCTCTCTCAGGACAATTCACCAAACTTTGGGCCCAAATCTTTCCCAAAAAAAGATACCGAAGTCTTTGTAACTGGATCGCTTTAAGGGCGGGCTAGCCCATATTGCTTAAAAGGACATCGGTGGATCTTCTATAGAGTCCAGTCACCTTACCTCACCTGGTCTTTCCAACTTCGGTAGTATCATCATTTAGGAGAAAAAAGAATGTCAGGCCTGTTAGGCCCACGAACTTGTGGAAATTATCAAATTACTGCTTTCTTTTCCAAACAAGGTGGTTTTGATTGGTTTATTAGATTGCTAATTAAACCAAACGTAGATATACTTACATTTTTAGATATTTAAGTTCTCATGCATCACAATTGATCCTAATAATAATTTAGATTTTTGGGGGCATATTAAATTCTTTAAACCAAACACCGGCTAAGATTTTTATTATGTATTTATTTATTTATTTATCAACCCGATTTCAGGAAGTTTGGGTGCTTGAGTGTATAGGTCAAAGTTTTTTTCTTCTTCTTTACAATATCAAATCACATTATATTGTCTAATCCCTTAGTTAACTAGGGATGGCAATGGGTCATGTTTAATGGGTTTTTGAACCCAATTCGAATCTAATAGTAAAGGTTTGGGATTTTCTAAATACATTGAAACAGGTTATGAGTTAAAATTTTAAACCTGTCTGGGTTTGGTTTTACGTGTTTGGCAATTGAATCCAACCAAATTATTAAAATAACTCTATTATTAATTTTATTTTCTAAAAAACAATTGTTAGGCTTTTTATTATAAACGTAAGTGTTTTTATTTCTCTTTCAAAATATTGTAAAGTTTTATGTAAAAGTCATTATAACTGTTTAAATATGAGTTGAGTTGACTCATTCAACTCAACTCATATGGTTGATATATATTTATATATATATATATATAAATATAAAAGATAGCTTCAAGTTACACCTGGTATAACTATTTAGAGTTACACTTTTTTTAAACCGTTGGATTTAAGTAGATCCAACGGTTAAAAAAAAACCCTCATTATTACAAATATTTTTATTAGGATCTTATTAATTGCCCTCATTTATTATATTCTAAACCTATCTCTAAACCCAAAAACGTTTGATGTCTGACTCTCTCTCTCACTCTCTCTCTCTCTCTGTCTCCTCCACATATTTGTACTTTCTTATGAAATTTTTAACAACAAACTTACGTATAGAATCCAAAACCAAATTCAACTTTATTAGCTCTAATAATAATGTAATTTGACACTTCAAATTATATATTTTCATGTGAGAATTTCATGTGCCGCTTGGAGTGTCATCTCAAAGGCATTGATCACACACGACTTGAACTTGTGGGGATCTAAGAACACTTTCTTTGAGCCAACGGCAACCCTTAGATTTCCCATGTAGCTAACCATTGTAATTGTAAGACTCTGCAAAACAACAAAATTAGCATTTGCTATAGTGGCTAGAAAATATATGAAATTAACTAAAACTATGAAGAGTGGAAGCCATTATTTTGACACTACCGCATTGTATATCTTCAATTTCTTGACTATTCAGATAGCATCTTTTTTCCCAATATTTAGATGAATCTCTAATCCTTACCAATCCTATATTCATGGTAAGTCACAACTCGGAAACCTAATCAAGTTATACATAAGTATTAGTAGAGAGAGAGAAACGGAGAAAGAGAGAGAGAAATGTAGAGAGAGAGAGAGTTAGGCGTCAAACGTTTTTGGGTTTAGAGATAGGTTTAGAATATAATAAATAAGGATAATTAATGAGATCCTAATAAGAATATTTGTAATAATGGGGGTCTTTTTTTAACCGTTGGATCTACTTAAATCCAACGGTTTAAAAAAGGTGTAACTCTAAAGAGTTACGCTAGGTGTAACTTGAACCCATCTCTCTCTCTCTCTCTCTCTCTCTCTCTCTCTCTACATATATATATATATATGTATAAACTTTAGTTATTTTATAAAAAAATCAAATTAATACATGAGAACATGTAATTGATGGGCTAGAGGCCTAGAGCTTAGCCATGCGAGTAGAGCTTAAAAAGTGCGCTAATCATTCTCCTAGGACCCCGGCAGTTAAACCATTGAAAGGCTTATGCTAACCTAGATTTTATTTTCTTAGCAGAAACCAAGGTAGTTAGGGAAAAGGTTAAGGCAATATATTAGTGCCTCAATTTTCTCGACCCTCCCCTCACGGCCACATCCCACTGTTGTTGACCACGGGAAATTCTTACCTAGTACCGAACTACAAGGTCACCTTGCTAACCTTGTAGTCCTAGCCAATAAAAACAAAACATGTAAGATAAAAATGCTGACATCATTTAAATGTTCCAACTCATCAATAATAGCTAAATGCTGGTCTTTCCGTTAACGTTTCCGTTAGCCAGCTGTTTTCAACAGTTCTTGACCAGTTTCAAAAGTTTTCGAACCCACCTCAATCTCAAATTTCAAATTTCAATCCACCCGCTTGTTTCTTATATTTCATTTCTCCTCTTAAACATAAAAAAGAAAATCACTTTCTTGTAACTCTCTCCCTGTTGACGTAGCCATGGTCTCATTGGTTTTTTCACTTTCTTGTAGCTCTTTCCCAGCCAACACAGCCATGATCTCACTGTCTTTTTCACTTTCAAACTCATATATATATATATATATATATATATATATATAGTCATATAGAGTCTTTCCAAAATCAAAATCAAAATCCTCCAAACAGAAATAGAAGAAATTGGAAATGGAGTTTTGGAACGAAAAAGGGGATGAGCTCAAAAGTGAAAACGAGGACCGAGAAGATGTCCCTGGAAAACTACCTTGACTTCATTCTCTCTAACATGCAAATCGATCTCACCGTCAACTTCCTCAACCAAGTCATCCCTCATTTTGCTCTCTCTTCTTCTACAAATTTCATTATGCTTTTTTCATTTTTTGTTTATCACTGATGAAAGCTCGAATTTGTGTGAAAACACAAGAGCTGTTTAGACCCCCAAATTAAAATTACGGCTCGGTTGATTTTACTCTAACTTAAACTAAGTGCGGAATAGAGTAAATGTGAGCGGATAAACAATATAACTACTCTAAGTCATATTCATCAAAACACAGCAGTAAAATGAAAGTTAAAAGAGTAGGGAAGAAGAATGCAAACACAAGATAACACGCCGATGTGTTATTGAAGAGGAAACCGAAGAACTCGGCGAAAAACCTCTCCACCACCCTCCAAGCAGTAAATTGATCCACTAGAGAATAAAGTTGGAGTACACGAATAACAAAAGGCCCTCCAAGCCTAGTTTACCCAATGTACTTGAGCCCTCCAAGCTCCTGCTACCAACTGACTTAATGAAGCCTTGTCTTCTCTAGCTTTTCGGATCCCGCAATACGCTCGATTGCATCCGTCAAGCCTCACCGGCTTCTTTTGGCAAATCCTCAAAGCTTCCCAAGCTCCAAAACATTCACTACACTCTAAAAAGGTGTGGGTTGTGTTTGGGTACAAATCTCCTCTTAAGGTATGATAATGGGAGAGGGAAGGAGAAGAGGTTAGAATGATTTCTCACTGAGGATGAGTAGCTTTCTCTCTAAAAGATGGGTGTGTGTGTTATAGAAAACCTATCTAGGGTTTTTCTCTCTAAATGGTCTCCTTTCAATTTCTGTAGGTAATGAGGGTATATATAGTATGGGTGAAGGGTAAGAAAGTCACACTTAAAAATCCTACAGGCAGAATGTTTTGCCAGTACCTCGCGGGAAGGCCTTACCCGCGAGACACTTGCGAAACTGACAGCCTGGCATGACTCTTCAGCTTCCAGTCATGTGCTTCTCACATGGCTACTTCGCGGGTTAGCTTCTCGCGAGCTTCTCATGAAATCCACTTGATCTTCAATTAAGCTTGAGTCTTCAACAACTTAATACCAAACCTAATACAATAAAATCCCACAAAAATACAATGAAACAAATTTATGCAAATACAACACTTTTTGTTATGGAATAAGCCAACACTAATGTTATGAGAAAAATCATAACTTAACAATCTCCCCCTTTGGCTATTCTATGACAAAACACCCTAAAACAAACTCTAGACTTAAACATGAGTTTAGGAACAATGGCAAAACTCACTCACACCTAAATCTAGAAGTTGTGATGAACTTGGAACATATAAACCTGTAACCTGAAACACTTGCATAAAACGCATTAGACCCTCAAGGTAAATCAAGTGATAAAAGGACAAGTATAATGAAACAAGTAAATAGCGATCAAGTAAACATGTTGTGAAACATATGAGTATATTGATCAAATACATGACAGTCATATGGAAATGACCACAATGATCATATAGCAAAGCAAATGATCATCCAAAGATGCAACCAATAAAGCACAATGGCATAAGGATGTATGCATGTCCAACACACAACCAATGCAAAATACAAGAAGTATTTGCATCAAGGATACAAGATCCAACAAGGGCACAAGTGTGTAGTACTAAAGATAATGCAACAAAATCTAAAAGTACTTAAAAACGCTACAAAGCAAGGATACAAAAACAAAGTACTGAATATAAACTGAAAGTTTTAAACCAAAGTACTTAAAACTTAAAAAAAAAAAAGCAATGTAAATATCCAAGAGTTATAAAAACTATAAAGGTAAAAACAAAATTAAACCACTAAGCCATCAAAATGAACCAATATCTATGCTATGCTCCCCCACAAACTGTGCAACTCCCCCTCAAAACTTTCTCTCCCTTTTTGACCGGAATGGCCAAAAGAGCTAAAACTGCTCAGATTCTGAGTCAGATCCTTTTTGTTGCTGCCGTTGCTCCATCATCATGTCTTCAATCTGAGACGATAACGCAGTAATCTGTCCTTCGACATAGGTAAACTGATCTGTGGTGTGCTGCACATGGGATTCTAGCATACCATACATCTGCTCAACCTTGGCAATGAGATGATCAAGACGATTGGGTCGCCGTGCTTGTGCTTGGGAAAACGGTTGTGTAGAGCCCTCAGGGGTTGAAGTGAACCTGTTAATCTCTTCCTCTGTGTCCCCACCTTCTTCCTCAACATCATCCCTTGGGATTTGAGAAATACCGGTTTTTGATCCAGTGATGTGGGCTTTACTTCGGGTCACTGTTTGAGCACCAATGAGATAATCTCTTTGCATGATGGTAAGATCGCTTGGAATCTTTAGTTTTGTCTTTGCTATGAGAGCAATAATGAGACTTGGGAATGGCAAAATTGTCCTTGATTTCCTCTTGGTGATGCTCTTGGTCAGGAGGTAGTATATATGACCACAAATGTCTATCTCCTTATGTGTGAAGAGATCATACAGGAAAATAGTTCTTGGTTTGGACAATGTTGTCAAGTTCGTCACCAGGTAGAGGTTGTGGATCATTATATAAGCCAATGTCCTCATCTCTGCGTTGAAAGGAATGGTGTTCATGGACTTCTTTTTTAGAGAGCCACCGAAAAGCTCCGCCATTGGCTCCACAGAATCCAATCTATCATCATATTGTATAGAGATTTGCTGAGAGGGTGGAGGAACTTCTAAGAACTCTTGAATGGAATCCCTTGTGATAATGAATTCTTTTTTTCGTAGCTAACAGTTGATGTGATCTCCTTCTACAGTGGCATTAGCGAAGAATTCCCTTATGAGTTCAGCAAAGACATTCCCACTTGGATTCAGCAACTTTGTCCAAGTTCTCTCGTTGAACACTTCAAGTATGGAAGTGTTTTCAAGGGTCTCCATTCTTACAACCCCTTCCATGATGATCGTTGCCCTTTTGTAGCAATCGTTGTAGGCCATGTCTGCCTCAATGGTTCGAAAATTCTTTGAGTTCGTGTATGGACGCTTTGAGGATTTCTTGGAGGCAGAGTGCTTAGTAGGAGACATCTGCAGAAACAGACACAAAGAACAAAGCAACAAGTGCAGAAACACAAAGCAAAAACATAAACTTGATTAATACCAAGTTAGTCCATAAAAACAAACACAAAGTCCTAAAAGGAACATAAACAATGTCACACAATCATGTTATAAGTGCTAAAACATGTAATAACATGTAACTAGTATGATTGAAATGCAAAGGCATGACAAGTGTGTAAGTGTGTGCATCAAGTGTGCATGTGGTGTGCATATGAGATGCATATGCAAGGCATGACTAAGCACATTTGGGTCAAAGTGTGTAAAACACACAACCAATGATCAAAACATGATAAACAAGTCCAATCATGGTAATCCCCAAAGTTTGGTACTCATTGGAGTCCAAAACAACACCAAAATGCCATTTGGGCATTTTATCAAACACTAGATGTGCACCTATAAAACTAACATGTGAGCAATACATGAACATATGTGAATCTTGCCTAAATACATGTTAAATTGCCGTAATTGGCCGACACAAACACAAACAGATCAAATGAGACAGAGCCCAATCAAGAAATTGAAAAAAATTTCACAAAATTTAAAGTTTCCCAACCCATTTTCAAAAATAACCCAATTCAAGTAAAACCTAGAATTTTCTGCATAATCTAAGGAAATAAGGAGAAAAGATTGTATAAACATACCTTAGAAATGATATTGAAACGATTGTACTTGAAATTTGTTGGGTTTTTGAGTGAAATTAAGTCTTGGGTTGTTTAAGGCTTGAAGGAGACGAAGTGAGGGAAAATAAGTGATTTTGAAAACCTGTCTACATCAGCTCTTTAAAACAGAAAACATACGTTTTTCGCGAGTTAGCTTCTCGCGAAGTTACTCGCGAAAAATGCCTCTGAAGCACAAAACTTTTCACGGGAAGACTTTACTCGCGAAACAGTAGCGAGACAGTCGCGAAAGTTTTTGTCTGAATTTTGTGTTTTCATATTTTGCCTTAACCCATTTTTGCGGGAAGAGCTTAGTCGCGAGCTTCTCGCAAAAATGCCTCTGAAGGAGTTTTTGATGAAAAACATGAAAAATGCAATTTGAACAAAAACTCAAAACACGAAAGCATAAAAACACTTTCAAAAACATATAATATACTCAAAAATCTTTTTGGGTTTGATCAACAAGCAATTGAGTATACATATCACATTTGAACATGTACAATCACACAAATGAAATAAGCATTCATTGAACAAAAGTCTTGTATGTGTGTGTGTGTATTAAATGTGAAATAGTCCTTAGTCTAGAGTGAAGCTTCAATGATAAATACAATCAAGTCATACACAACTGGTACTAAGTCAAGTGGTCTATCTCAATTATAGAAATGAATATTTATGACTTTCCATAAGAAAATGATTACATATCTTTGAAACTTTTCATTTGGCTTCTTTACAATTCATAACATTTGATCATTTTGATCTTTACATCTCTTCTTGAGATCGATGCCTGAAATTTTTAGTATTTCTTTGAGAGTAAGCCTTTGGCTTTTTGGGCACCATACATTTCAATACAAGTCGCTTTCCCTTTTTCCTAGTCAAATACTAGTATATGCGACAACTTTTGCAGCTCATTATCTTTTTTCGAGATTTGACATTTGTTGAGCTATAAAGCAAAAACATAAAAAGGTGTGGGAAGATATATAGGCACAAGTCTATGCATGTATCAAAACCATCAAGACTATTGACCAATCATTCATGACAAGCTTGAAGATCGATTTACAATAGTCACACAGATTTCAAGATTTTTCCCACAAAGATAGATGTGCATAAATAAACTGCTAAACTTGTAGTAAATGCACTACGCCATTAGTACGAAGGTACTAGGCCAAACTCACATGTGATATACATAACACAAGCGATCAAATTTTTTAGAGATTTTTCAATTTTTATGGGTTTTTGAATTTTTCAACACACTAAAAAACAGAACATGTTGTAAGGTTGAATTTATTCAATCATTAGTTGGCTTTATTCCGTGCCAAATTTGCTTGTAATTTAGCATTTAGAAACCCTGTATTTAGGTGGAAATCATGTAAGGGTAGTGTGTGAGAGAGTGTGAAGAAAAGCACAAGAGTGTGCACTCAAGAAGAGCTTCGCGACTGGCGAGTCGCCAAAGGTGGCACACGTGTAAAGCATGCAAGGGAGTTGAAGGGTTACGCCAGCTGTTGCACTATAAAACAAAACTTCCAAACTGGCCATGTAGTTAGCTCGCGACTCAAACTCGTGACTCGTTCCAATCGCGAGCTTGAGTCGCCAGAACACCCTGTTTGGTTGTAACTGACTCTTTGCATTCCATACACACCCTACTATAAATACCCTTATACCGACAAAATGTAGAGAGCTTCCAGAGAGAATTTTGAGAGAGAAACCCTAAAGAAAAATAAGATTGACTCATCCACAATCTTCATCCTTTGATTCTCCAAATTCCTCTACGCTCACCCTCTCCATTGATACATCCTTGAGAGGTACATTAGCCAAATCCTTATCTCACCATACCCATATCTGTGAGAAGGTATTTTGGTACTTGGGAAGCTGTTCAAAAGGAACCAATTCATTTTGGTTGATGCAATGGGTGATTGTGGGATCCGGTAAGCTAGAGAGATAAGGTTCGGCGTAACCCTGTTGGAGCAAGAAGCTTGGAGGGCTTAGGTGCACTGGGTAGATTAGGCTTAGAGGGTCTTCTGCTATTCATGTATCCCAACTTTATTTTCTAGTGGATTATTGACCGCTTGGAGGGCGGCAGAGAGGTTTTTTGCCGAGGACTTCGGTTTCCTTTTCGATAATACATCGTTGTGTTGGCTTTGTGTTTGCATCTCTCTTCCCTTAATCTTTGCCTTTTAATTACTACTGTAGTTGTGATTAATTTCGGTTTACATTGTTTTACCAATTCTGTAGAGAGCTTATTTTCATATTCTGCACATACATTGTTTGATTATAAGCTTGTGTTGGTAATTTATAAATTGGGGGTCTAAAAATTCATAGGTATTTTACACACTATTTGAACATTCAATTGGTATCAGAGCAGGTACACTTGTTTGGTTTCATTACCTAAGTGTGATCCTTGACCCCTTGTGTTTATTACCATGAGTGGTGCTTTGTATGCTTCTATGCATGTTTTGGATGTTGATGATTGTAGCATGCCACGTGTTTGTGAAAATGCCTCTATGAGTGTTTATTCTCATGATTGTGATGACATGTTACTTGAATCATTAGGTGTTGTTGATATTCCAAATGACAAATTCTTCAAGAAAAATGCTAAGAAGTTTCAAAAGAATTTCAACAAGTTATTTTGTGAAAAGGATGATTTGATTGCTAAACTCAATGAATCCAACAAATTGGTTGAGAAATATAAGAAACTTGCTAAAAATTCTCTTGAAAAGCTGAAGGAGCTTGAGTGTTTGAATGTGAACTTGGATGCTAAACTTGTTTTATCTAACAAACTTGTTGATGAGCTAATATGTGAGAATGAATCTCTGAAAATGCATGCCAAGTGTTTGATTGCTGAACCTATTGCTAAAAAGGATGATAATATATGTTGAAATCATGTTGTGGTACCCGATTTTGTGCCTAATGTGTGTTCTACCTCTAAGGGCAAATCGGTGTACATTCCTCCACACAAAAGAAATCAAAAGGTGGAGAGAAAGGCTCTTAAGTCAAAGCCTTCGTTTAGGTCTCAACCTAAGGCTTTGGAAGGATATACGTTTGTTCCAACTTGTCACCATTGTGGTGTGATTGGTCATATAAGACCTTAGTGTCATAAGTTGAAGAGAGAACAAAACCATGTTGTTAGATCCCTTCCCAAAAAACCTAGTGGACCTAAACACGTTGTGTGTCACCACTGTGGTGCTTCTGGTCATCTAAGACCTCATTGCTCTAAGTTTTATGCTCTTAAAAGAATCAAAAGAAAAGAGAAACTTGAGCTTCATGGAAATTGTGCTAAAAAGGGTAGACCGAATTTGAGTGAAAATAGCATGTTGTTAAAGAAAATGTTTAATGCTCTTAACTCCTTGTCTATGTGCATCTCCGGTTTGTTGGGGTTTATGCCTTAAAATCCAATTTATTGGCATGTCATAGATAATTAAATTGTTTAATTATATGAGACTATCTATAAATGAACTAATGAGACATTATCTTAGTCCATGAGATGCATAGTATGTGATTTATGTGAAAAGTCACAGAAGATATAAATCACAAGTTCTTTGTAAACTCAGAATTTTAGTTCGTAGTCGGTGATGAAATTGGACATTTCATCTGCGAAAGCTATAACATATCAACTAAGATGATTTGTCTTGATCATGGAAGTGGAGACTTCTAGTTGATATGTTGATATGTTTTAATAGTTAAGACATATTGAACTGGACTGCTGTGAGATTTATTATTCTCTTAACGACTGTCAAATGAATAATAAATCTCACGACTTCTATTTACATCAACTCTAAATCCTGAGAGAATAATGGATCTGATCATGAGGTGTAGGTTGCTTTGATATATCAGGAGTGAAATCTATAAGTCACGGTCAAAACCTCAGTATGTTGGGCAGTCGCATTTAATGTTGATGGAACATATATTCTCAAGATGGAATTCATAATCTCTTAACGAAGATATAAAATATTTCCTTAAGATAAGTTTAATGAGTTTGGTATTCAGAGTGTTGGGCCCAACCACTTTAGTAAGGAGTTACTAAAGTATATATTTATGAAATTGGATTTCATAAATATATGTTGAATAACGTAAAGGATTAAACCGGGTACTCAAGGATTAAAATGTAGTAATCTTCAAAGTGGCAGTCTACATTCTTGACTTTGCATTACTACGAATATTTTAATGAAGGGGTTGCATGTATAATAAAGTCTTGGAATATAATTTATTAATAAGGCCTAGAGTGGAATTATATTCTTATAGTGGTATTGAATATAATTAATGTTAACTTTGGACTTGTTAAGAGTTGACAGAAAAGCCCAAGGCCCATTGGAGCTAGAGTCTTATTTGTTCCCTTTTGGTCCCACTCCAAGTCACATACTAGAGCACAATTGGAATGACTCAAAAGGCTAGCCCAATTAGATAATCAGTTGTATATAAGGAGAGAAACATACAGAATTTTATAAGAGATTTTTCATAAGTGCTTTTTCATAAGAAAAAAAAAATGAAGGTTTTCATAAGACTTTCATAAGGGTCTTTCATTAAGATCATACAAGGAATGAAATGGTTTGTATGTGAGCGTTAGACACTCTCTTATTCTCTCCTTGGAAACTGATTGAGAGACCACACATCTTGGGCATCAAGTGGAATTGGAGTGAAGATTAAAAGTATTCTCAAGTACTTCTAGACCTTTGGTTTTGAATTTCACCGCACCAAGGTACGCTTTCTTGTTCTTAAATTCTGAAATTTACATAGTACATGTTATCAATTGCGAATTAAGTAGATCCGTTAATTTTTCGCTGCGTACGTTACGTTTTGTATGCGATACAAACATGTGTTTTTCAAACACGGTTCTCATTCTTCCAACCATTGTCTCACTTTTCATGAGACACTCATTCCAAACAATCGTTCCGTTTGGATGAGGAAGGGTTCCTATGGTTGAGCTTTTGCTCTTTTGGTTCTTGATCTAATTCTTTCAATCTTTGTAGGACCCTTTATACATTGAATGTCATATCTTCATGCATTTTGTGCATCTTGCATTTCTTTATTTGCGTTGTTTTTGTTTTGATCTTACTTTTATGTTTTAGTTTTGTGTGAGTAAAAATCCAAAACCACATAAAAAGTGAAAAATTCAAAAAGTTTGATCGTATATGTTTGAGCGCATATCAAATGTGAGTTTTGCCTTGTACCTTCGTACAAATGGCTTTGTGCGTTTACGAGCATAGCTTTTTCTTTATGCACTTATATCTTTGTGGGAAAAATCTTGACATCTATGTGTGATTGTTGTAAATTGATTTTCAAGCTTGTCATGAATGATTAGTCAATAGTCATGTTGGTTTTGATACATGCGTAGACTTGTGCCTATATATCTTTCCACTCTTTTATATTTTTTTTTTAAAGAGCTCAACCAATGTAAATCTCAAAATGAAAAGAGATAATGAGCTGCGAAATCTGTCGCACATACTAAAATTTGACTAGGAAAAAGGAAAAGCGACTTGTATTGAAAATGTATGATGCCTAAAAGCCAAAGGCTTGTTCATCAAATTGAAATATCAAAAATTTCAGGCATCGATCTCAAAATGAGATGTATTGATTCAAAATGATCAAATATTATGAATTGTAAAGAAGCCAAATGAAAAACTTCAAAGATATGTAATCATTTTCTTGTGGGAGATCATATATGTTCATTTCTATAATTGAGATAGACCACTTGACTTAGTACTAGTTGTGTATGACTTGATTGAATTGATCATTGAAGCTTCACTCTAGACTAAGGACTATTCCACATTTGATACACACACACAACACACATGCCTAATGTTCAATGAATTCCTTATTCATTTGTTCGATTGTACTTGTTTAAATGTGATGTGTGTGTGCTCAACTATATATGGATCAATCGAAAAAGATTTTTGATCATTTTATATGTATTTGGAAGTGATTTTTATCACTCTTTGTGTTCATGTTTTGTGTTTATTTTGTTTTTCATTGTTTATACATGTTCTGTGTTGAAAAACAGGTGTTAGAGTTTTTCGCGACTCACTTGCGACTCGCAAAAATTTTCGTGACTCATCTCGCAACTCGCCAGTCATGAAACCCCAGTCGTGAGTTCATCTAGAAGCTTTTGCAATTCACTCACGACTCACTTGCGACTCGCGAGAATTTTCGCGACTCGCCCAGTCGCGAAATGCCCTAAAATAGCGTTTTAAAGTGTTTTTCGTGGGAAACCTATTTTAAACCTCTCCCATTCTCTCTAAAACTCCTCTTTCAATATTTTTACATCAATACCCAATCAATTTGAATGGTTTTTCATTCCATTAACATCTCTAAGGTAATTTTAAACTCTTTTCATTGATTTAGATCCTTAGATTATGTTTTGGAGAGTTTTGTGCTCTTGGTTGGGATTTTCATCATAGGGGTTGGGAAAACTTAATTTTTGTCAAATTTTTGTATGGGATTGGTTTCTTTTGATGATTTGCTTTGGATGTTGGCCCCTTATCGCAAAAAAAGCATGTATTAAGGGTAGATTTCATGATGTTCATGCATTGTTTCACATTGTTGTTCATAGTGTGCACTCTAGGTGTTTGATAAAATGCGTCTTAGGAATTTTCTCACTTGTTTGGACTCCAATGAGTACCAAACTTTGGGGTTTCTCATGTTTCCTCACTAGGATCATGTTTGGTTCATCGGTTGTGTATTTAACACACCTTGCTCCACATGTGCATTTTCAATGCTTTGGTCATGCATTGCACATAGCCACCTCTTGCGCACACCCTTGCTACCCTTGTCATGCTTTGGTCTATACCTTGTTTCTTCATCCTAGCATGTCATGTCTACCTTATGCTTTGTAGCATTTTGTTTTTTCTTAGGTTTGAGCTTCATTTTATCATTCATCTCGCACCCCTCATGCATCATTATCATTGTTCGTACCTTCATTTATTGCCCTCGTTTCTCCTTAACCCTTTGTCTATTCGTGACAAAAAGGGAGAGAGTATACTCTAGAGAGTATAATAGAGAGTTCTGTCATTTCTATATGACTCTTGTGCACATTCTTAGGGGGAGAAGTTCTATTTCTCGTGCACATGTGTAGGGGGAGAGTTATAGGGGAGATGCATATACCAAGGGGGAGAAGATATTGTGTTAATAAGAAAACTTTGTTTTGTTTGTGTTTCTTTATGTTCGTTTTCTTGTTTGCTTTATGGTACTTTGAGTTATGTTTAGTATCTATGCTTTGTTGCTCTCATTGCATCATGTGTGTGTTGGACATGCATACATCCTTATGCTATTGTGCTTCATTGAATGCATATTCGGATGATCATTTGCTTTACTATGTGATCATTGTAGTCATTTCTATTTGACTGTTTTGGTGTATGATCAAGTTGCTCATATGTTTCACATCATGTTTACTTGATCGCAATTTATTTGTTACATTATACTTGTCCTTCTATTACTTGCTTTACCTTGAGGGTCTAATATGTTTTGTACAAGTGTTTCAGGTTATAGGTATATATGTTCCAAGTTCATCACAGCTTCTATGGTTCATGATAGGGGGAGTGATATGATAGGGGGAGAAAGAGAGAAAGAGCTTTGTGTTATATTAACTATGTTTTTTGCTTTGCTCATAGTTCATGATTATGTTTAGCTGTTTAAACTATATTTTATTTGTACCCATGCTTTGTAGCTTAGTACTTGTTGTTAATGTTATGCATTTTTTTAAGTACATCACTCTTGTGCCCTTGTTGGATTTTATATCCTTGATGCAATTACCTTGTGTTGTTGTATTGGTTGAGTGTTGGACATGCAAATGATACTTTGCATTGAGCTTATTAGCTTGCATGTTCGGATGTTCATTCCTTGTGTGAATGATCATTGTGGTCACTATTTATAATGATTGTTTGTTTTTGGTCAAGCCATGCTTTATTACTTCATTCTTTTTGCTTGATCGCATTGTGCTTGCTCCATATGCTTTTCAAGTTTTCTGCTTACAATGATCGTACTATGTTGTTATTTTCAGGAAATACTTGTCCGTTTGGTTCAAGAGCTTCACAGATTCTAGAGTTAGGTGTGAGTGAGTTTTGTTCAACTGTTCCCAACTCACATGTTAAGTCTAGAGTTTGTTTTAGGGTTTTGTCATGGAATAGCTAAAAGGGGAGATTGTAAGGTTGAATTTATTCAATCATTAGTTGGCTTTATTCCGTGCCAAATTTGCTTGTAATTTAGCAATTAGAAACCTTGTATTTAGGTGGGAATTATGTAAGGGTAGTGTGTGAGAGAGTGTGAAGAAAAGCTCAAGAGTGTGCACTCAAGAAGAGCCTCGCGACTGGATCTCGCAACTGGCTCGCGACTGGCGAGTCGCCAAAGGTTGCACACGTGTGAAGCATGCAGGGAAGCTGAAGGGTCACGCCAGCTGTTGCACCACAGGACAAAACTTCCAGTCTGGCCATGCAGTTAGCTTGCGACTCAAACTCGCAACTCGTTCCAGTCACGAGCTCGAGTCGCCAGAACACCCTGTTTGGTTGTAACTGACTCTTCGCATTCCATACACACCCTACTATAAATACCCTTATACCCACGAAATGTAGAGAGCTTTCAGAGAGAATTTTGAGAGAGAAACCCTAAAGAAAAACAAGATTGACTCATCCACAATCTTCATCGTTTGATTCTCCAAATTCCTCTACTTTCACCCTCTCCATTGATACATCCTTGAGAGGTACATTAGCCAAATTCTTATCTCACCATACCCATATCTGTGAGAAGGTATTTTGGTACTTGGGAAGCAGTTCAAAAGGGACCAATTCATTTTGGTTGATGCAATGGGCGATTGTAGGATCCGGTAAGCTAGAGAAGACAAGGTTCGGCGTAACCCTGTTGGAGCAAGAAGCTTTGAGGGCTTAGGTGCACTGGGTAGATTAGGCTTGGAGGGTCTTCTGCTATTCATGTATCCCAACTTTATTCTTTAGTGGATTATTGACCGCTTGGAGGGCGATGAAGAGGTTTTTCGCCGAGGACTTTGGTTTCCTCTTTGATAACACATCATTGTGTTGTCTTTGTGTTTGCATCTCTCTTCCCTTAATCTTTGCCTTTTAATTACTGCTGTGGTTGTGATTAATTTTGGTTTAAATTGTTTTACCAATTCTGTTTTAGCTTATTTTCATATTCCGCACATACATTATTTGATTATAAGCTTGTGTTGGTAATTTGTAAATTGGGGGTCTAAACATTTATAGGTATTTTACACACTATTTGAACATTCACATGTAAAGTAAGATCAACAAAAACAATAAGTACAAAATAAACTTGAAAAGAAACAACATCTAACTGAACATGTGAGACCTATATAGCAAGTATGCATTAGTGAATAGAATAAGGTCACACAAGAGATAGAATTCCAGGGATCATACCGACACCAATGGTCTTACGGAAAGACTCCAACCGTGGACCATCAAGAGGTTTAGTAAATATGTCTGCCTTCTAGTTGTCGGTGTTTATAAACTCTAAACACATAATCTTTTCCTCCACCAAGTCTCGAATGAAGTGGTACCGAATCTCGATATGCTTCGATTTTGAGTGTTGAACTAGATTTTTTGACAGGTTTATAGCACTCATGTTATCACAGAACACACACATAGTGTCTTGAGTGATTCCATAATCATGTAAGAGCTTCTTCATCCATAATAGTTGTGCACAACAACTCCCTGCTACAATGTATTCAGCTTCAACCGTTGATAGAGAGACTAAATTTTGCTTTTTACTCATCCAAGACACCAAGTTATTTCCAAGGTAAAAACAACCACCTAAGGCGCTCTTCCTATCATCAAGCCACCCGGCCCAGTCAACATCCGAATATCCAGCTAAGCACTCATTCGAGTCTCTTAAATACCAAATTCCGTAGTCGTATGTGCCATTGATATAGCGGATAATTCGTTTGACTGCTGTCAAGTAGGACTTTTTGGGTGTTGCCTGAAATTGTGCACATACCCCTACACTAAAAGCGATGTCCAGTCTACTCGCAGTAAGGTAGATAAGACTGCCGATCATGCTTCGGTAGAGTGTTGGATCTACTTCCACACTGGCTGCATCAAGGCTTAGTTTTACCGAGGAACTCATAGGAGTGGAAGTATGTTTCTTAGAGTCTAGGCCGAATCTCTTGACAAGATTTTTGGCATATTTCTCTTGAGATATAAATATCTCATCTTTCTGTTGTTTCACTTAAAGCTCTAGGAAGTAGTTTAGTTCCCCAACCATGCTCATCTCAAACTCCCTTTTCATTTCTTCTGAAAATTCTTGAGCAAGGTAATCGATTGTGGATCCAAAGACAATGTCATCCATGTATACTTAAGCAACAAGGAGAGATTTCTCGTCTCTTTTAACAAAAAGGGTTTGATCGGCTTGACCTCTCTTGAAACCATGATCCAAAAGGTATGTGGTGAGGCGATCTTACCAAGCTCTTGGTGCTTGCTTCAGCCCATAATGCTTTCTTCAATCTTAGCACATGGTTCGGAAAGTAAGGGTCTTGAAACCTTGTTGATTGCTCAACAAACACTTTTTCGTTTAAAAATCCGTTCAAGAAGGCACTCTTCACATCCATTTGGTATAACTTGAAGTTCATAATACACGTTATGGAGAGAAGAATTTGGAATGACTCTAGTCTTGCTACCGGAGCAAATGACTCATCAAAGTCTATGCCTTCAACTTGAGTATATCCTTGAGCCACCAATCTAGACTTGTTTCGGACAACTTCACCATCTTCATCAGTCTTGTTCTTAAAGAACCACTTAGTGCGGATTACATGTGTATCCTTGGGCCTTGGTACCATCTCCCATACATCATTTCTAACAAATTTATGTAACTCTTAGTGCATGGATTCTACCCAATTCTCAACTTTCAGGGCTTCTTCCATTTTCTTGGGTTCAAATTGAGCAAGATAGCAGTTGTACGTCACATGATTCACACTATAGCTCAGTCCTCTTCTCAAACAAAGTCCCTCATCTAAATCACCAATGATGTTGCTTGTGGGATGATTGAGAGTTATTCTTGATGACGGTTTCTTGGAAGTGGAGGGTTCCCCATCACGAGAAATTGTAGGTTGAACTTCTAGAGGGGTGAGTGAGCTTGAAGATCCTTGTGTTGATCTAGTCTCCCTTCTTGATGTAGGAGGTGTAGACTCCTTTTCTAGTGATTCTCTTTCACCATCATCACCTTGAGACATGTTGTCATCACCCTCATTCTTCTTAAGACTTGGTCCTTCGCCATCCTCATCAATATCTTTTTCTGAGATGGTGTCATCTATGACCACATTTATCGATTCCATCATCGTCTTAGTGTGCTTATTGTACACTCTATATGCTCGGCTATTTGTGGAGTATCCTAGGAAGATCGCTTCGTCACTCTTAGCATCAAATTTTCCAAAATTCTCCTTATCATTGAAAATGTAGCATTTGCTTCCAAATACTCAGAAGTATTTTACCTTCGGCTTCTTTTCCCTCCAAATTTCGTATGATGTCTTCTTTGTTCCTGCTCAGAAGAAAATTCTATTTCCAATGTGACATGAAGTGTTCACCGCTTCAGCCCAAAATTTCTGTCGAAGGTTTTTATTGAGAAGCATCACTCTCGCCATCTCTTGAATCACTCGGTTCTTTCTTTTAAACACCCCATTCTGTTGTGGAGTCTTTGGAGCTGAAAATTCCTTTTTGATACCGTGCTCATTGCAAAACGCTTCAAATTTTGCACTTTCAAACTCCTTCCCATGATCACTTCTGATTTTGACTATGGGAACTCCCTTTTCATTTTGGAGCCTCTTGCATAACCTTTCCATCTTGTCACAGGCCTCCGACTTCTCTCTAAGAAATTCCACCCAAGAGTACCTTGAGAAATCGTCAACTACCACTATTGATAGGCCAAGAACATATTGACCCCTTGTGATAAATTAATTGATTAATTAGCCAAATTTATTAATTAATCAAATTAACATGCAAACGCGTGGTAGCACAAACAAATCACCAATAAACTAAGTATGCAGCGGAAAATAAATTGACACGGTGATTTGTTTACGAATAGGGAAAACCTACACGGTAAAAACCCCACTAGGTGATTTTAAGGTCACCACTCCCGAGAATCTACTATTATCATAACAAACAGTTACAAGTAAAGGAATCTCAGTACCTTATACCAACTTACAGTTGAACCCTTACCCCAATACCCAATTGGACTTATTCTGTAGTGACAATCTCTCCTTTTGATACACGGCTCCCAGTACGTGACTAACCAATTGCGCGGATCCCAGTACGCGACTTCAATGACCACCTAGAGAAGGTTGTTGGCTGCAAAGTTCTTCAGTTCATCACACGATGAAGATCAAGAAAATACTTGGTCACAAAACCCTACGGTGTACAAACACAGCAGCTTCTTCACAAGAAAGATGAACTAGGGCAAATTCTGTCTCCGGTCACAATTTGCTTGAACAAAATTTGTTCAACACTTGTGCAACTTGTGTCACCTTTAACGGCCCTTAAAATAATCTTTTATATGTTTTGGGTTGTAAGAAAAGTAAGCCCAAACATACAATCACAGATTGAATGAAAACAGTCCTAAAAAATTGAATTTCATAAACCTCGACAGATGCCTATCTGTCGAGCTGCTGTCGAGCCACGGGGTAGAACAGCTCTACAGGTCTCGATAGATTGCTAGCTGTCGAGTTTTAATGAACAACACTTTTTGCACTTGAATCTTGGATAGACTTGCGTGGCTTTAACACTTGAATTTGAAACAAGGTTTCTTGAAGCATCAAACACATCCTAGATCTACCCTACAAGTAAAGTGTGTTTTGTCAAAGGATTAGCCAATTACATAAAATAGTGACATATGTTCCTAACAAGTGAATCACATATGTCCTAACAACTATGATGTAACGTTTTCCACCCATGCTTTCCGTTCTCGTTGGACCCATTAGATCCACATGAAGTAACTCTAAAGGACGAGAAGTAGCGACTACATTTACTTTAGGATGGGTTGACTTAGTTTTTTTTCCCAATTGACATGGACCACAAACATTCTTCTCAATTTTTCCAAACTTTGGCAAACCAACCACTGCTTCAAGCTTTGAGACTTTTGCCACTTGTTTGTAATTTGCATGCCCAAACCGTTGATGCCATAACTCTAAAAGATTCACTCAAGCACTCCGACATGATATGCTTGGTTTGGGAATAACACCATAGCAATTGTCGGTGGTCTTAAGTCCTTTCAATACTTGAACACCTTCTTCATTGAGAATTAGACAACCTTTCTTTGAAAATTGAACTGGAAAGTCTTCATCGTATATTTGGGTGATACTCAGCAAGTTCATTTTTAATCCTTTGATGTACAGAACATCAGTCAATAAGGGAAGTCCCAGAATATCAACGGTTCCCTTTCCAAGAACTTGTGAGTGACTACCATCTCCAAATGTCACATAGCCGTCTTCCTTCTCCTTAAGAGTTTTGAATAGTGATTTATCTCCTGTCATATGCCTTGAAAATCCGCTGTCAAGATACCACAGACATGAATTAAACACTTTCAATGCGGTATGAACAAAAAGACAAGCATAAGATAAGCATTCTTTACCATTAAAACAGGACTCATCTTCCTTTACTTCATTCATAGATGAGTGAAGCTTTCTTTTCAAACAATCAAGTTTATCACATAATTGTCTATTCCTTCTCTTATATTTAGCAATTAGCGAATTCGACTCACACAAGCTATTATGAATATCATGATTTCTATGTTCTAAAGATTTCAGCATGTGTACAAAAATTCTAGCATGTTTCTTTGATTTGAATAACTCTAAAAGCTCATTGTTAGGACAATCTCCAAAGATGCTCATAGAGTCATTATCACAAACACATGAACTATGCTTCATGTTGGCTTTTGCCATAGCACTATCCATAGTAATCCAAGGGATCTAGGATCACACTTAGGTAATGAAACCACAGCAAGTGTATTCGCTCTGATACCAATTGAAAGCTCGAATTTGTGTGAAAACACAAGAGCTGTTTAAACCCCCAAATTAAAATTACGGCTCGGTTGATTTTACTTTAACTTAAACTAAGTGCGGAATAGAGTAAATGCGAGCGGATAAACAATATAACTACTCTAAGCCATATTCATCAAAACACAGCAGTAAAATGAAAGCTAAAAGAGTAGGGAAGAAGAATGTAAACACAAGATAACATGCCGATGTGTTATCGAAGAGGAAACCGAAGAACTTGGCAAAAAACCTCTCTACCGCCCTCCAAGCGGTAAATTGATTCACTAGAGAATAAAGTTGGAGTACACGAATAACAAAAGACCCTCCAAGCCTAGTCTACCCAATGTACTTGAGCCCTCCAAGCTCCTGCTACCAACTGACTTAACGAACCTTGTCTTCTCTAGCTTTCCAAATTCCGCAATACGCCCGATTGCATCCGCCAAGCCTCACCTGCTTCTTTTGGCAAATCCCCAAAACTTCCCAAACTCCAAAACACTCACTACACTTTGAAAAGGTGTGGGTTGTGTTTGTGTATAAATCTCCTCTCAAGGTATGATAATGGGAGAGGGAAGGAGTAGAGGCTAGAATGATTTCTCACTGAGGATGAGTAGTTCTCTCTCTAAAAGATAGGTGTGTGTGTTGTAAAAAACCTATCTAGGGTTTTTCTCTCTGAATGACCTTCTTTCAATTTCTGTGGGTAATGAGGGTATATATAGTATGGGTGAAGGGTAAGAAAGTCAAACTAAAAAATCCTCCAGGCAGAATGTTTTGCGACTACCTCGCGGGAAGGCCTTACCCGCGAGATACTCGTGAAACTGACAGCTTGGCCCGACTCTTCAGCTTCTAGTCATGTGCTTCTCACGTGGCTACTTCTCGGGTTAGCTTTTCACGAGCTTTTCGTGAAATCCACTTGATCTTCAATTAAGCTTGAGTTTTCACCAACTTAATACTAAACCCAATACAATAAAATTCCACAAAAATACAAGGAAACAAATTTATGCAAGTACAACACTTTTTGTCATGGAATAAGCCAACACTAATGTTATGAGAAAAATTATAACTTAACAACTGAAAACTTAGAAATTTATCTCTCATGTTTTGTGTTAAATTTTACAGATCATTAACACGAACGGGTTCAAGAAAATCCACAAGGTTCAAAAGGTGACAATGAAATCACACTCTCTAATATCTCTTTCTCTCTCTCTTTCTAAGTTATTGAACTTATATATTAGTGGTAGCCTCTGTTTGATTGTCAAGAAATTGGATGTGAAATCAGTTGTAAATGTCTTAATTAACCACTGTTTCCATTGTTGTATGAATTTTTTTTCTCCTTTCAAAAGCTCAAAAAGTGTGTTACACTCTTACTCAATTAAGTGTTGTTTTACGTTTTTGTCTATACTGCTCTGAATCATCAATGAAGTTCTTAGCCTCTGTATGGTTCCAAAGAAAATAGAAGGAAAAAAAGTGTTGACGAACTAAAATAAAATTTATCTCTCCATTTGGATATAGTCTTATGAAGGATTTAGTTGCTCCTTATGGAAACTGACTGAACTATTTGATAGAAATTAAAATTTGAATTTTGAAATTGATCTTTGTCCATAAAGGAGTCACTTTGCATCAGTGGCAGAGATAGGATTTTGGTTCAGTGGGGGCAAAATTAAAAGACAGCATTTAAAGTGAAATTAATCTAAAAATTATTAATCGAAAATAATAAAAAAATAAATAAACAATTATGAGAAAATAAATATATTTCATATCATTAAAATAAATAAATAAATAACCAATTCTAGTTATTACAAAATCTACAACAAAAAGTTTACAAACTGATGTGGTAAAAAAGTTTACAAACTGATGTGGTAAAAATGTGATTAGTGTTATTTAAACAATATAATGAATAGATGTTTGTAATTATATTTTGTGATTGGTGACATGCCAATTTGTGAGATATAAATAGTAAAATTTGCAATATCTCTAGCATCACTTAACAATAAAATACTACAAAAAGTATCATTAATAGTGAAAATAATGATAGAAAAAAAAAATGTGAAATAGGTGTCAAACGTGGGACAAGACAAAAGCTTACAAGAATAGTAAAATAGGTGAAAAGGGGATATTATTTGATGTTTGAGAATTTTTTTTTTTTAATTTTCTTTTTCCTGTGTCAGAGTCAATTTCAAGTTTCAACCAATTAAGAGTCATTTTTTTTTCCATTTTTTCTCTATGCCAAAGTAACTACTTAAGATTACATATACAAGGAAATTTTAGGTGGAATCACGGGGGTAGGTGCCCTCTCTCACCCCCCCTCTAGCTCTGCCACTGCTTAGCATTGACCTTTAATTCAATTAGCAATTAATTCTAAAAAGTTAGCCTTTTGAGAAATAGTTACTGTTTAATGTTTGTGTATGCTTCATTTCTATAAATCTACTATAATTTTCCAATCTCTCTTAAGCCTATTATTTCGTATTTAGAAGGTTTTTAGAAAATTTTGCCTTGGTACTTGGTTTGTTGGACTTTAGCTCTGAATTTATGTGATGGGAAGTCGCATTCTGAAATCGCCAAATTGGTGCTCAATTGTTATTTGTGCTTTAATGCAGGGGAATGAAAATTTGAAATTGGTGCTCAATTACTGTTTTTGACTCTATGAAATAGATGCTCAATTGCAAAAACTTGATGCCAAATTTAAGTTGTAATCACCATTTTCATGGAATCATAGGTGCTTAAAGGGTGTATTTGTGGAATATGAGAGTAAGAGTTTTGAGAAGCTGCCAACCTCAATTAAAGCTAATCCAAGCAAAGCAATGAAAGCAATCTAGAAGTCATTTTGATAAAATATGCTAGAGGCAAAAAAATAGAGAATCTATGTAGATTGAACAACCAAGGATAGAGACAATGGGTAGAATTGTAAAAGATGCAGAATTTTGCTAGTGTTTTATCATAATTTGTATTTCTAATCAATGAAAAAAAATGTTGTATAATTGTATCCTACGTACTCTATGTACATTCTTATTCTTATAAATTTTTTGTTGTTGGTTGTGTTTCTACTTTCAAATAAACATTAGTGATTTCTAATTTTCATCACGAACAATATTTGCAATACAATTAGGAATATCTTCTATCCATATGACCTCATCACTCAAGAATTGTGCATGTCTTGAAAGCGTATGAGGTGCATAATTCACATCTCTACATGTATGCTAAAAGGACCAGCTTCTTACCTGACTTGCTAGGTGTCTTATATTCTCTATAATGTGACCAATAGTTATGAACAAGGAACACTATTTGCATTTGCAATAAGAATCAACTACAAGTTTAAAACTTAAGATGTTATCTTTACTCCTTTAAGTTTATAAGCCTTGAAATAAGCATTGTATAGAAGTTGCAAACAAAAGATCAATTTTACTATAATGTAATTACAGTCTAAACTTGAAGCCAAATCATCAATTGTACACATGTTATTTTATGACATGGAATTTAACCTTGAGCGTAATATTGATAATGCAAACTACAAATCACAGTTTTCTACTCCAATCCCATACTCCTATCTCCATTAACACTAAAACTATATTCAATACATAACTTTCCCTTGGCAACAAGTCAAAATAAATTCAAAGAGAACAAATGTACTCCTCAAAAATAAAATAACAAACAAAAGAAACTTGGTGTCATAATAAATGCCACTTGGCTCTAAGCCAATAATTTGTGTTGGTTTTGTGAAGTTCCTAGAGTTCTTAGCAGCATGACATCTTTGGTTTTCCCACTAAAAACATATAAAAATCACATTAGCATATTGACTGGAACAAAAATGAATACATTAACATTCACAAAAACCATTCTAATTATTTTGTATTGATTCAATTACACTAAAAAACCAAACCCCAATTAAAATAATCAATAATGAAGTATATCTTTGGAAATCTCTTATCTAGAGACTTCTGGATTGCCCCAACCTTGATGTTCTACATTGTTGATCATCTTTTGTTAAAAAAAAAAAAAAAAAAAACCCTTTGTACAAAGTAAGTCATCCTTCG